>VNJQ01003121.1:0-176834 GCA_008042515.1 Drosophila truncata | reverse complement strand
GATATAGTCGTCCGATTTTCATGAAATTTAATACGAAATTCTGAAACAATAATAAATGGCCAAATATCAAATTTGGTGATTATATGTTAAAAACTGACAAAGTTATAATTTTTTTTCCTAAATTTTACCGATCGTTCCTATGGCAGCTATATGATATAGTCGTCCGATCCGGCCCGTTCCGACTTATGTAGGAGTGAGAGCATATAGACGACTACCTGCAAAGTTTCATTCAGATAGCTTCAAAACTGAGGGACTAGTTTGCGTATAATCGGACAGACGGACAGACGGACAGACGGGCAGACGGACAGACGGACATGGCTAGATCGACTCAGCTGTTGATCCTGATCAAGAATATATATACTTTATAGGGTCGGAAATGTCTTCTTCACTGCGTTGCAAACTTCTGACCAAAATTATAATACCCTGCAAGGGTATAATAAGTTTTATAATCTATTTAAAAATCGTAATTTTATTATATTTTTCCCTCAGTGTTTATTTTAAACCAAAATTACAGACTTCAACCTCCATGTTGGCACTGCCCGCATGCGCCTTTGGCTTCGTTTTCAATTTATTCGGGAGCCCGGAGCCTTAAACGCCATAATTTGTTCTGAAGCGAGTTGCGTCAGTAAATCCAAATATGAGAGAAGAAGCCTGCCTTCCTCCCTCCCGGATCGTGGGGCACGCGACTCGGCCTCAACTCGCCCCGGCTTATTAGGTTAATTACGAGTTTTTGATTGGTAAATTAAGGCTGTGCACCCATCGTTGTTCGCTGGCCGAAGGGAAAGCTCCGGTCCCGGATCGTAATTCGGCACGCGGCAACCCGCTGCTCACGCCAGCAACCATTTCGAAATCAGTTCTTAGCCGGAATGCCTCAATTCAAATGCGTAAATAATTAATTTGGAAGCCATTTAAGAGCTCGCGTCTGGTGGCTGCCGGCTATTGACGCCCTCGGGTATCTGTATCTCTCGGCTCTCGGCTACAGATAAACCACCCGCCGCGCCTCATCATCATAATTTCCACAGCAGCCGCGGCGCGACTCCGAAGGGGCCCGCGGAATCCAAGCCAAGATGGGATGGAACCTCAGACAGACGCTCAGCCAGGGAGTTCCCTTCTCCAGATCTTTTTTTATGTCTCTGTTAGGCCATTTAATATTTAATCCTTTGCCACTTTATTAGTCACGCCGGCAGGTGTTTCTACACAGTAGCAATATGACTCGTTAAAAGGGAATTAAAAACACCTGAAATTGGGGAAAAATAGGCAGCGGTTTTGACAGGTGAAAGCAAGTTATGAAGGCATTAATGAAATTTGGGAACAATATCCTTCACTAGATACAAATATTTACAAGAAAACAATAAAAAGATACATTTTGAAAGAGAATTTGTAGGTATTGGATAGCATTCCATTACTGTAAGTATTTTCAAAAGGAAAAACAACATTTTGGCCTTGATGAAAGTACTCCTCTCTTATGCAGATAGTACTTATTTCCAGTTATAAAAGTTGAACAAATATAGCCATAATGTGTACATTTGTTGCGTTCACTAATTGAACCCGCAATCGTGAATATCTTTTTTGTTTTCCCGGGAAAATGGTTCTCTACTCCGCTCTCTATTCAATTTACTATCTGCATCTGCAAAAGTAATCTATAATTTTAATGTATGGCTACGAGAGGAGCGGCGATATCAGCGCGTGTCGCTATCAGTGCCGATAATGAATACACAATTAACGCCGCAACGCGGTCAGCAAATAATCGTAATCGTTTTTTGTTTCCCCAAAACAAACAGAAAGGCTGAGAAATACCAATAAATTCACGCAACACCACTGAGATATGGGGATTCTGCTATATTTGAATATGGCTGCCATAACACTGTTTCTCCGCAAAAAAAAAAACAAAAATAAATAAAAACAGAATAGGAATAACATTCCCACCTTCCGCATTAAGGACTCGGATCAGTCACGTACTGACATAGGTAACGCATATGTACATTTGCACTTGCGTCAGATACGGAAAAAGAACAGTAACTAGTGACAGCGGGACCAACCGCCCCAATTGTCAGCAGATAACATCGGCAATTTATGTACCTGCCTGCTTTTTTCAATGTAATAACAAAGTTTGGTTCGTATAAATGGAACGTATAACCGCGTAACATTTCCCCAGTCGCCCCCACACACACAGCAATGCACAAGGAGAAATAAAGACCTTCTAAGACTAGAAAAAAACTTTGTTAAAATATAGGAGTATATATAACGAATCAATAAAATGTTACTGGAGTACAGGATTCTTTATAGGATTTTATTTTAAAGGCCCTGCAAATTATTGTTTAAAAAAATCAGAAAAATAATGAAGAAAAATGTTAATTTTAGTAAAGGAAATTCTTAGTTGGTCCATACATAAGTTAAATATCCTTATGAGAGGTATAAACGCTTTTATAGATATTTATAAGGATTTTACAGCTGTTTTACGAAATGCACTTTAAGATACATTTATGTAGTTCCAACATAGGAAAAGATTTCAGGGAATTTTTTCAAAAATTGTATTTTATATTCATAACGAAGCATGAGATGGCAAAATCCTAAGGATACGATTTATAAAAATAATAAAATCTTAAATATTAAATCTAGCGTTTATAAAAATCATTCAATATTAAATTCATATTCTCAATTATATTTATGAAATATGTTTTTAATGTTATTTCCCTCACTGCACAACCAAGTGCTCGAATATTTCGCAGTAAAGTGAATTATTTTGGGTGAGAACCCGTTTATGTCAAAACGATTGCCAAGAAATGGCGAGACCGAAGACACCGAGCTATAATTTGAGTGTCTAGGCCGCACTTATCTGGGATCGCAGGAGGGAGGCTAAAGGAAGGGCCTAACTTGCAATTACACCTCCGATCCCTACCTGAATTCACGCACACCCCCACACAGGAGCCGGGTAAGTGGTAACTGGTAACTAGTAACTCGAAACACGCAATGATGAAATAAATCAAACAAAATAATTGCTTTTGTTTCAACGGCAAGAACATAACATTCGCCGAGGCAAAAGGCAGAGTCAGAGGCCGAGCCAGTCGAAGCTGTCGACGGAAAATATGCTTCGCACCTGTTCAATAGTGGCTACCAAGTACCAGAGTATACCAGAAGAGTACCAGGTAGACCCAAGGAGCACTCTTCCTTCCTCCCTCCATCCATCGACTGAATGCAAACGCAAATTTACGACACGCAACTTGTTCCGAGCTGCGGGTGAGGCGAACTCGTGTTCTGCGTCAGCCCCACAAAAGACGCTTCCACCTCCACTTCCTCCACCTCGAGTTCCAGGTTTCGGCGACGACATGCCAACTGTCCTCCGTTGTCCGGAGTGCAGCGCGGAAAATTAACAGCACCTGCGTCTGCGACTGAGTCTGCGTTGGCTTCTGGTTTGGGTTTGGGTCCTGGTTCTGGTTATGGTCTCACTCTGCAATTGTGGCAGGCTGAATGGAGTCGGGATCTTTGGCCCGACCTTCCATATCGAGTAATCCGCCCTGACTGCTAATTGAAAATCACAAAATGGTTTAAAATTAAAGAGGGCAGAGCAGTTAAGTGAGCAGAAAACTGGAATTGAATGGCAAAGGAAATTTTTATAATGGAAAGCAGTTCTATTTTAGAAATCATTTAATATATTTCCAAGTGTTACAAATATGGGGGAAAATATTTCTTATAATTGGAGTTATAAATTGTCAAAGTTAAATATTAATTTCCATAAGAAATTCTGTAATTTATGATATAACATTTTTATCTTTTATATAATAGAATATGAGCTTTTTATTCATTGAATTTATTTATTAAATTAATCCTTTATATATTCTCTACTAATATAATTAATATTTTATTTACTTAACATCCCTAAAATTTTTAATGATCATTTTTAATGATTAACAAAAAACAAATCCCTTAAATATTTTACACCCCATATTTTTCCAGAAATTTCCGAATTAAAAAGCGGCTTTAAAATTCCTGAAATCAAATTATAACAAGGTCCTTGGCATTTCTGATCCGACGGCGTAACGTGGCAATAAATGAATGTCGGGGTATAGTAAATAAGGCGGGCGCAATGAGGGATCGGCGTGGCGTCTGACATAATTTCGCCGGAATCCTCAAATTGTCGTTGCCCGTACAAGTCTGAGTCCGAATGCGAGCTAAATTCACAACAAATTCGGGCCTGCCAACCCTCCGCGGTATTTATTATGGCCATACCCTAAATGCACCCCACTCCAGGCTACACTGCTCCGATCATTGGCGAGCATTTTCCCTATTATGGTTGCCCAGCGGGTAGCACAGGGAATACTTTTGAATTTTAGAAACTGACGGTAGGGGATGGGAAGATATACTCGCGGGGTGGCGACCTTCGGTGGGGGTTGTTCCGCCCAAGCCAATTTGTATGTAACTCAATTTATGTACTTACAAAATATGCGTTGTCATTACCCAGATCTGTGTATATAGAGAGTTACTGTAAACAGTACAACTTCCCAGGCTATGTAACATTTTCTATACATGAAAAGAATTTAATGGAACTAGTTTTGCTCAGCTTAAGTTGAAATTCATTTAAGGGAAGAAGAATTTTAGAATATAGGGAAAAGGGATTTTTTAAACAGAATTAAAATAAACTATCCAAAGATCCTTTAGAGTTTTAAGTAGGAAAAGATTCTATTATATTATTATATTATATTATATTATATTATATTATATTATTTATTAATGAGTAATTAAAAATAAAATAAACCTTAAACTGAACTTAATTCAGCAAGTTCCCATAAAGGCAATCCTAGATAAAATGTTGTTAAACATATATTTATATTTTAATAACTTCTAAAAGTTTCCAATATTTTCCATACCCATTTCAAGTTCTTTGACATTTTCCCCCTTCGAATCAATAACAAACCCAATAGTGTTTGTGGCAACCAGTTCGCTCGCGGCATCTGTTCATGTGAAATGGGGATGCCAACATCACCGAGAGTATCCTGTGTGTCCTGCGGCAGTTGCAGAAGACAATCGCATAGAGCAACCTTTCAGAATCTGCTGCACTCATGCCCGTTTGCTCCGATTTGAGCGAGGTAATGCGTTCCGGATTTGGACTGGAAATGCGATTGGCTTCGTCACGTCAACGACATCGGCGGCTGCCGCAGGATAGGCAAGGCACTGGCATTGTGTTGACGTTAGTTAACAGTGCTGTTCAATTTTTCCGCACTAATTAGATTAAAGGAGGCCCAGGACCAGGAGTGATCCACAAAATAAGGAAATCAAAGAAACGCACAGAGAGAAGTGAGGCGGACAAAAGGCAAATCGTGAGTTGTGCGGAATTCCTGTGTCGGCAGCCGGCGATAAAAAGGTCAAAACAACTGCCAAATACTTTAATCCTATTAAGGACATAATTCAGCTATAGCGGAGACACATGTTGCCGGCGCAGACGACAGGAAGGATAAAGAGCTGTGATTGTCCTTTTTGCGCCGACTACACGACGGAATATGTCTCTGCAAAAATGAAAGGGGGATTGGCCATTAGAGCGGAAATGAATTCGACACCAACTGAATTTGAAAAATAAAATTAGCGCTATTAAAATGTATGTGGAAATTGTAATAAAAAAATTTTGAATAATACAGTTTGTTAGTTGGTTTCTTTAGATTTTATGATAGTAATTTAAAATGGACTCTTTTAAATTATTTATTTTGCTATAAACACCTTTAAAATACAACTCTTAGGAGTCAGTTAATGCCTTAACACACTTAAACAAAATACATAAATAATCAATTGAGAATATTCGATACATAAATTAACGTTAAAGGGCTTTATGATTCCTAAAATATTTACAATAATGTAAATGAAAATGATATTTTTTTCCTTCAAGTCAAAATAAGTAGAAATTCTTCAATTTACTTTAAAAAATTGTTTAAATATATTTCCCTTGAGCTTAACTTTCTCCCACCTTCATAATGCTTCCGCAAACAAGTTAATTCATAATTAAAAAAAAAGAGAAACAGATAAATTCGCGACAATTTTTCCCAGCTGGATTATAGAGATTGATCAAAAACCTGCTGCAGCTCGGAATAATGCCCTAATGCCGTGATTATCGGGGACAGTCAAGGTGTCAGCCCACAGTTTTTCACAGCGATGATCGCAGAAGATTAAAATTTTTGCTCATTTCATGGGTTTTTCACCGAGTTGAAATGTCCGGGACAATATCCGAGTTTTTCCCATTTTTCCGCAAAATCCTGAGTCTTTTGTGTCCCCGTTCTGTCGTCCATTATTTGCCGTCGCCTGTCACCGTCACTTCCCTTTTGTCCGACATTGTTTGTTTTCATCCGTTTAATAATTGCAATGTTGCCGGTGATGTCTCTTTTGCCAGTCAGTCAGTTGCCCATTCTAATTTCCATCTGTCGGGGATGAGGATGTGCATCGGCAGGACCTAGGTGATGGACCTCCGCCGCCGGACCGAGTTTGTTTTGCCGATTGTCTGCAGTTAATGCGAAATCCGCTTACCGTTGGCCATATTTGCGCATTCGCCGAGAGTTAATACTTAAATTTGCAACTTTTTAATTATTGTAAGCGGATTCCCGTTTTTCGGGAGACTTGTTTGGCTGGAAAACCAAGGGTCCTTTTCACTTGCCGCTGGGATTTCACTTACCTTTCCATCAACACGCGCACCTGACAAAATCCAACAAATATTTGTTTGTTTGTGGACACAAAGGGGTTTATCTTTGATGGGATTTATGTATAATTCAAGAAGTAGCTAAGCCTTTATTTATAAATGATAAGATATAGGGGTTTATTAATCAGATTAAATTGCAGTTATATTTAATTAAAGCCTTAAATCTCTCTATCCAATTCGCCAGTTAAAAACCCTCCTTGAATCAGCTAATTTAATTTATTGTAAGCTAGGAATGCCTTCTTTAACCCAACTTCCTCTCCCTTTTGGCCAATTGAAAATGGCTTTCTTCGTGCGGCAGCAGTCGCAGCATAATATGTAATAAGCATAGATAATGGCTTATTGTTAGAAACTTTTTTAATATAAATATGCACACATGCAGATGTTCCCTGCGTTGTACCCACCGCATCCTGTGGATCCTGACAGCGCCCGGCTGTCGCTGAAAGACTGCTGCGTTATTGTTAATCATTAAACAAAAAGTGAGACGAGACAAAAATACTCTGGCCCGGCCGCAGCATAATTAAACTCGGCGGCGTTGCCTGAAATTAAAATGGGGAAACGCCGAAAAGTTGGCTCACAAAAAAAATAAAAATAAATACATATATAAAAGGGAAAAAAGGAATATATATATAAAATATGTGCGAGCGAAAAAGGAGCAAAAGAGTACAGAGTACATTGTGATAAGGACTGCGGCAAAATCTGTGAACAAAACCGAAAATATTTTAATGACAAAACCAAATGTTGAGCAAACAATGCGAGCATGCATCCAAGTCCCGAATCCCAATCCCAATCCCAATCCAGAACCCGATCCGAACCACCACCGGAATGGAGCTGAAGCACACACACAGAACCAAGAGCCAACCCATTATGTGCGCGCCCGTAATTATTTGCATAAAAATATATGCAAAGGTCTAAACAAAACAGTTTAGCAATCAATTATGAAAACACGTTAAATAGCTAAGTGCGAGGCCGTATCTGAATGTGAATGTGCGAGGATGGTTAGGGTATGGGATCTCCAAACACGAGCATCTGATACAGGGGCTATATATGGTTTGAGTTTGAAGTTTCCAAGGGCTTTGGCTTTGGCTTGGGCTTTTACTTGCTGGCAAGACAATCGGCAGATGCCATTGTCGTCTCATTCGAAATATTTACCCAGGGGAAACCTATGCGCGGATTCACACTGTACGCACATTAACACGACACCCCGGGTACAGTGTGTACTCTGCGGCAACACCGCGATAAGTGAAGGCAAATAGCCAGACGACAACCGAGGTGATAAAAGTTTGTTTGCCACACCAAACAAAAGTAACGCCTCATGAGAATGGCCGTGTGGCTATGGCTATGGCTATGACTATGACTATAGCTATGGTATTTACCTTCCACGGCCCGAAACCTTCACCAATCAGATCGGGAAGGGTAATGACTGCCTCCTTGGTTTCATTAAAACTTCATTAAATTCGGGTATTTGTCAGGCTTGACCCTTTCACCTTGTTTAATCAGGCGTACTCCTCCTCTGGATCCCTTACAAAATAAACAAAAGAAAATATCTTCCATGTTCTAGAAGCTATCATTAAATTAACCTGACTGAAGGGGATCTTTGAGTGATTCTTTATATTTTTTAAGAAATAAATAATGTAAAACGAGGCAATTTTGGTAAATATGAATTTATTTAAGGTTTATGTTGTATAAAAGTTATGCGAATAAACATTTGTAATTATTTAAGGATGCTTTACTTTACTTTAAATGATTTTATATTAAACCTTCGATGGGTATTATAATTTTTGATTTTAAGAACCTTTTTACCCAACTTCAAGCTCCATAATATCACAAGATATATGGGTGTTGAGTTCAATACCGTAACAATTAATAAAGTTATCTTGATGAGATCTCTGAAAACCCCTTCTTTTCACCCTGATCCATAACTCAGCTAACCAAATTCGAAATAAAGTATACTTGAGCACTAGAAAGTCCATTGTACGGCGGAGGAGAGTTGGACATTGTAAATTACTTTTCCGTATGAAACTCACATTAGATGGGCTCGCGAGGGCTTTTCTCCTATGTGATTTCCATTTCGCGCAGAGCCCAATCAAAACCCTAACACGATTTATGGGTCTACATAAATTCAGAAAATATTGTGTGCCGCTGCTACCCACCGCAGTTAATCCGATTATGAAACGCAGCGTTTGGCGGGCACCGCTGGCAATGGGCAATGGGCAATGCCAATGGCGATGACGATGGCTATAGCCATAGCTATGGCGATTGTGAACGATAATATAATATCCCACATTATTTTGCATTGCAGATAGGAGCAGTCACCTGGCTTGGAAATGCTTTTAAGATTACGCCTCTATCGGCAAAAGTCATCGTGTAAGGAAAGTGTTAAGTGAAATGGGCCTTAAAACTTGGCCATTAAATGCCGAGTTCCACCCAATAATAAACTCTACAGAATGTCGTCCACTCAGCATTGTCGGGCTGAAGTTGAATCCTGGGCTCAAGTTGAGTTGTTATGCTTCAGTTGAGTGTTGGCAAATATTTAACGTAGTATAAATATCTCTCTCTCCCTCTTGGTCGCCCCACAGACTCCCCATCTTTCGGGCATTGTTATCCGGGCTCTGCTTATTTTTTTCGGGGGTTGGAAAGCCCCTCGGCCTGTGTATAACACAGAAAAAATCTAATTTTCCAACTTTTTACGACATTCGCTTTGCCAGTTCTGCGGCAATTTCATAAATATTTTCCGCTTCTTTGCGTTTGCATACTTTGTATGCAAAAAAACATGCCATCATCAGAACATTATCCCGCCGCGTGTAAATGAAATTCTCCTTGTCTGCCGAGGAACCTTCTGAATTTTCCCCCAACCCACAACCTCCAACTCCCTCGTCCCCCTCGTCGAGTCTAGAAGTTCAGCGACTGACGACTGCGATTGTGGTGGTAACAGAAGCGAAAATGGGGGAGCATCGCGACCAAGACCGACTCGAGGGTTGTTGACTTATATCATTTATCATAAGGAATTAGGTTCAAGCTTGTTATTAATATTAGACTGGCTTCGTCCTCCCCGCACTCCCTGCTCGGCGTGAAGCCGTTAACGTGCGAGAGCGTTAATAAAGTTCATAAAATAAACAAAGTCCGCAGTCAACATGTGAAATTAAAATCTTTGCCGCTGTCAATTGGCGTAGAGCACGAGCTGGAGCTAGAGGTTTCCCTCTCTCTCTCTCTCTCTCTCTCTGCTCTGGCAGTCTATTAAAAAGTAAATCTTCCACTTTATCGCCCAACAGTCCAGCCTGGGCCTCGACAGATCCATTAAGCTATGCCTTTTTATTGGTCTTATGAAAGACGATATTGACAATCTGGCGCAATTGTTGCTGCGGTTAATTGAAGTATCCAAATGATAGGAAATTGGATGATAAGTAGCCAAGAGGGCTTTCAGTTTTATTGGGTTGCAGCTAGAAAGATAAGGATAAGATGGGATTAAAGTAAATAGTTTAAAGTGGGAGGATCTTTTATTAATGAAAATATTTTTAATATATTTTAGGTATATGTAAATCTTTGTTTTATTGATGAGTCTTTTCTTAAAAATTTTTGTCTAATAAATTTATTAAGATAAGCATTATTAAGGGAAATTAAGGGAACCTCATACAAATCACTTCAAGATGTTATCAAAATATACCCAAAAAATCATTACAAGTACAAAGATCTGTTGACACAATTTGAAATCATGAGATCACACACAAAGCTGGTAAGCAAATAATATTAAAAAGGATTTGCCAACTTGTTTATATTTACCCTGCTTTTATGTTGGGCACAGGAAAAATGGTGTGGTCACTTTTGTTTTTGTGTGGCAAATAAAATCGATGAAAACAAAGTAAATACGAAGCTTTTGCGAGATATTGTACAACGACTACGACTACCACTGCCCAGAAGTGCTACCAATTTGCCGTGTTGCGTAATGGCCGAGTGACTGAGGAGGCGACAACTGCACGGCATGCGATGACAGTGTCGCAGAACCATAACCCGAGCCCCGAGTCCCCGAGAACCCCTTCATAATTCTGCATCCTGGAGATATATGTGGCATCCCTGGGATACTCGTCTCATCCCTCGGATCCTCGAATGCCTTGCAGCTCCTGCATGGCGGCGGAAAAAGCTGAAAGGATAAAAAACGCAGAGAAGCGGCGGTACGAGTGCAACCCCCTTTGGAGCGAGAGTTGTATATAGCCAGCTTGCTTCCCCTTTCACATTTCCCATTTCCATTCCCACTTCCCGCATTCCACATTCCGCTTTTCGCTGACCGTAAGCCACGCCCTGTGCATGTTTGAAGCGAGTGCAACAACACGAACATTGTTAGATACGAGCGAAAAAGTCGAATGAAAGGGCCAAGATAAACACTTAAGCCTAACAAAAAACGATAAAAGCGGCCAGAAGGAAAAGTTGCAAAAGGTAACAATCTATGTAGAATGTTTTATGGCCAACGGGGAGAGGCCAGAAGGGAGAGGCAGAGAGTCAGCCGGCAGTCAGCAGCCAGCAGCAAGCAGCACACATGTCCAATATTCTCTTAACGCGATAAAAATGAAGTAGCAACATTGAAATCTGGCCAAGAGAGGGAGAGGCAGCGCTTTTTTCGGGAGGTGGCAACAGACGGCCGAAAAAACACAGAAACATCAGTTACATTTTGTTCGCTCGGCTTCGCCTCTCTCTCTCTCTCTCACTCTCACCATAGATATAGATATAGGTATAGATATAGATATTTCTGTATCTGTATCCCGGCCGACCCACTTTCTCCAACCCTCCTCACGAGCCGGGCAACTCCTCCTGCGGCCGCCTGCACGCGCCCATGAACGAATAAAAAGATAGCGTGGTTAAACGCGCTTATTTCGGTTTATGATTAAATTTATTACGTGTACATCCAACCACAGCCCGGCCAAAAATAACAAAACAAAAATAATGGCTTTTGGGGTTGGGGTCGGTTTTTGGGGTTTTTTTTTCTGGGTCTTTACGTCTTGGAAAAACTTTTTTCCCCTTTTTAAATTTAATTACATTTTGTGGCCCCCGGCAACAAAAAAAAAAAAGGAAATAAAATCTAAAAGTTTGATCTAATTGGTCATTCCCTTAAGCTTAACCCTTATTATTTTTGATGAGCGCTCTTTCTAATTAGGTTCACAAAATTGATTTCAAGGGGCCGCAACTTGGTTCTGGCCAAGAACGAGCCAGAGCGAGAGCGACAGCCGCCGTGTGTAGCTGTCGCCGTGCAAAAGTATCTTTTTATCTCTGCCTCGCTGTGTTTCTACGATTGCCAGGCCAGGCAGCCCAGGGATGTGGCTGTGCCAATCGAACCCAGCTCGGCTCTGGTGGCGGCGCTAGAAGCGGCGCTCGTGCTTGCTCGCTCTTCTCTTCTGGCAAACAAAAAAAAAAAAAGAAACAACAACATCATGAGGAAAAACAAAAGAAAAAGCTGGGGAAAAAAGGAAGAAAACCTAGAGCCACCGAAGGAAGTATCTCCTCCTTCTCTCTGGGCATCGGCATCGGCACTGGCATCGGCATCGGCACCGGCGTCGGTGTCGAAGTCGTGTCTTCGGTACTCGTACCTTTCGGACTCTTTCGTCGCTGGTGCCTCGTTTATTTATGATTATCTGTGTACAACTTGTTCCATGTTCATCGCATGTCGATGATGGCTGTATGCTGGATGCTGTATTCCGTACTCTGTGCGGAGAGCATCGCATCTCGGTATCTATCTGCTTTGTTTGCGAGCACTGCGAGCATTAAACCCTGCCCCGGGGTGCATACACAGGTACGGGATACAGGCCGCAGATATACTCGCAGCTCCACAGATACACAGGCACTCGTGGATACATCCTCCATCCATCCACATCCCCATTTCCCCCCACCATCTGCAGATGGAGGGGAAGCACACACCTCTGAAGCGCCTTTGTCTTCGATTCGGTTCTGGTTGTTCATTAATGGCTGGTTGGTCGGTTAGCTTTAGCTGGTTGGCTGCATCTTGGCCCACTTGCTGCCACTTGCCACATGCAGCTTGCAACATTGCGGATTGTCATCGTTAAGACAGCCAGGCGCTTTTCCGTTGCTCCTCCCCATTGAGTTCTTATGGGATTAACTAACGATAGCCTTTCAAAATCAATCAAGGATTTACTTACTCTTAATTATTTCTGGTTTAAGTTTAGATTATTTCTTGGTTTCCTATTCGAATTTAACAAGAATTATTTTCCTCATCATAAACATGAGATTTTTAAGTTTTATTGTATTAAAATAATAATATCGAATTTTTTCATTTAACTTATATGATATGATATAGTATTACATGATAGGTGTCACAGTTTTCAAGGATACACTTTAAATTCTACGTTAGGATTTAAAAGACATCTAGCTAAAAAGCTGGAAAATTACTAACCAGAGGTTGAGTTAACCAGAGGTTGAGTTAACCAGAGGTTAAGCTACAATCCCAGCATATCTTTGTATAAATAATATTCATTATGAAATAACGATTATTTTAACCGCCTTATTAAATTCTACGTTAGGATTTAAAAGACATTTAGCTAAAAAGCTGCAAAATAACTAACCAGAGGTTGAGTTAACCAGAGGTTAAACTACAATCCCAGCATATCTTTGTATAAATAATATGCATCATGAAATAACGATTATTTTAACCGCTTTATTAAAGTCAACCCAATAATATTACAATATTAAAACCTAAAACACAGACAAGTGCCTTCCTTCACTTCAACCCAAACCCCACCCCCACACTATCCCTCAATGAGAATCCGCAATTTTGTTACTTATAACAAGTTTCCAGGGCTCTTCAATAAACCCTCCTTGAGGAAAATCAATCAAAAACATTGTATAAAGAGACGAAATCCGGCAGACGCACAGGCATAACCGCAGCCTTGGGGGGGAAACTCCACGTCCACGGAATAAGTCCTGTGGGGACCGACAAAGGGGAGGCAATAAAAGTACCGAGGCACCATGGCACCGGAGGCTGGAAACGAATCAATACGCGAACTACATACACTCCTCCTTGGGATCTCTAGCTCAAAAGCATCGAAGTCTCGAAGGCCTCGGATGGCCCCGACCGCAGCTATACGCCCCAAAAGCCCGGCGAGTCAAAGCGATTACACCGGAGCGGAGCACACAAACACCTTTTCATTTGTATCTATTAGATTAAAATTCATGTCGGCGTTTGTAGACGCGTACGAGTACGAGTACGAGAGTACGCACTCCCCGCAACACGCGCTTCCAGATACTCGCCCAAAGATACATAGATACGGAAAATGGAGCTGCCAAGAGCCGTCGTCATCATTGGCCTGGCACAAACACACACACACACACACACACACACACTAGCACACCAGCACACCAACAACCTGAGCAACCAAGCTATCTGCAAACAAGAAAAAGATACACCGCGCTGAGGCAGAGGCAAGGGGAGTACAGACGCATCGCATCCCAGAGATACAGAGATACCATACGAAGCCCAGCGAAGCGAGGCGAAGCCATCAATACAAGCTGTACGACTACAGATACAGCGGCTACAAGCCCGACACACACAGCCACGACTGCGGGCATACGAGACTCGCAATAAAAATAAGAAGAAAAAGATACTCGTACTCGCACTCGTACTCGTACTCTGTGGCAACAAGCGAAGTACAAAGGATACAAATATATCTCGTGTTCGAAATATAAAAATCGTTAAACAAAGACTGGCGTTGTTTCTGGATTTGGATCGACTGCGACTAACGACTGCAGAGGGGGTTTGGGGCTTGAGGTCGAGGGCTAGGGGCTGGGGGCCTGGGGGTGGCTTGGCACTGGCATCATCTTGCCCTCCCGCTTTTGCTTGCGGCCATTTCGGTGGCAACTTTTCCCTGTTCGTCGTCTCACTCTTTCAGCTCGCTCTGGCTCCCTCTCTGTCTCTCTCTCTTAGCGCCAGTTAAAGCCCGCCTCGAAAAAGCTGGCTGGCCAATCCCCCCAGCCCCCATCGATTTGCTCTTGCCCTTGCCCCCCCTGATTCCTCCCCGGGGATGCCCTTGCTGCTGCGGTTGTTGCGAGTGTGTTGTTGCTACTGCCACTGCTGTTGCTGCTTGCTGCTTGCTGCTGTCTTCCTGCACAGAAGGCGACGGCAATTTTGTAGGCGCGCCAATGGGTTAACGTGATCTGAATTTGTTGCTCGCGAGCCAATTAATGTCGCTCCGAATTAAAAGGGAAGATACTGACGGCAGATACAGATACGGATCGGTAAAGTCACTTCAGCTGGGCTCACCCAAAATCCATTAGTCTGATATTTTTCTTTTCTTTTTTTAATAAGGCAGCTCTTCTGAGGAATTAAAAACACGTAAGAGATAAGTTTATGAAATTAAAGATTACATTGTTTATAGTAATTCATTTTTATTATTTTAAGTCTACACATAAAAATTCCCTGTAGAAAGTTGTCTTGAGAAATTAAATATATTACAACAAATCTTATAAAAAGGATTATAAATACAAGGCAAAAATTGTATTAGCTATAATTGAAAAATTTACAAACACTTTTAAATTTACATATGTATGTTCGATATACTGAAAAAAGAGTAAGATTTTATAATACAATAATAAATAAATAATAAAAATAATATGGCAACTAAGTGTAAAAGCCTCTGTTAATATTGTAATAAAAATATTTCAAAAATGTTCTGATTTTTATGTTAAAGTTTTCTTTTTTATTTCATATGATTTTTAAATATTTTTGGAATTTTTAAATAAAGAATGCTAATAAAAATATATTAAAAAAAAAGTTTCTTATAAATAATTTAAATATTAATTTAGCCTTTTTAAGCCTTTATAACTAAAGTATATTTTTTAAATCAGCAAACAACTAAAAATATGATACATTTATTTTAATATTCTAATATTTAATAGTTTTCGGAATTCAATACTTATTATTTCTAATAAATAAAATTTTGTACAATCAGAAACTATACGAAATAGGAAATAGAATATTCAATTTTTGTATAAACTAAAATTAATTAAAATCAATGAAACTTTTCTATATAAAGAAAAACAAGTAACTAAAATGTAAGACATCAATTTCTTATGGTAACCGAAATTCGGCGGTTAGTTGGTAAAACTTTTATATATTTTTTTTGGTCCCGTCAATCCATTAATTTTCATGAAAACTTGCTCACCATCATCACAGGGATGCCGGCGGGCGGGGAAAACACCTAATAAATGACTATCGAAAAACTAATCGGTGATGTCTGGGCAATGGAAAAGGATAAAGCTGCCGTAACTTCATTTAAATGTTGTAAGAATTTGTTTACTGCGTGTGCGACACCGTGCTCGGCCCCGAGCTGGGCCCGGGCATGGGGCATGGGGACGGGGCTAGAGCTAGGGCTCAGGTGTGGCCCGCGGGGGTTAAACCGCCGACAAAGTAGCTTTCGACTGCAGATACTCCTACATATGTAGCATATACAAGCCGTCCCGCTCTAGCCGTTGAGTGGCGTTTCAATTAATTAGAAAAAGTTAAAGAAACGCCAGGGCAAAAAACAAATACCTACATAATAAAATGTAAGAGCGGAGCCAGCAGCAGCGACGTCAGCAGCAGCTGCGGTGGAGCAGCGCGAAAGATGCCACCAATCCAGCAGAAGCGGTCAGCAGGGGGAGCGAGGTGGCGAGGGGGGATGATAATACTTTGGCCCAACCTCTTCGCGAGTCGCGTTCATGTTCATCAGGCTTTTCTTTTTTATATTTTTTCTTCCCCCTTGGCTTTTTTTTACCATTTTTCATCGGCGGCGAAAAGCGAGAAGCGAGCGTAAACACTTTGCTTTCATACGTCGCGACGTTCCTGCTGATGTTGTTGTTGTGTTGTTTATGGCAACAACTACACGTAGCAAACACCCACGGCAGCAGCAGCAGCAGCAGCAGCACAGCAGCAGCAAGTAGCAGCGTTGCAACAGCAACAGCAGCAGCAGCGGCAGCAGCAACAACACCGCCTACAAATACATACATCGGCATTTACAACAACACGCAATAACAGCCATTTTTCTAGTTGTTAAGTTAATTTTTTCATGTTTTGCCGTTCGCTGCTGCTGCTGCGCTTGGTGCCTCTGCTCACTGCCGCACTTTACAGCAGGCGCCGTCTCGCTTCCACTGCTGCCACAGGGTAGTGGTAACGCGGGCAGCACTGCCTGCGATTCGTGGCCGAAATGCTGTCCCGCTCTCACGACGGCCGCAGCTGGCAGATACTTTATTTATGGTCACAACTGGCAGATACTTTTTCTGTAGCTGTAGCCGCTCTCCCCTCCCCTGGCCGTAACGCAACCGGTTGTGGGTCTCGCTTGCACTCGCAGCGGTAATAAGAGAATATAGGGGGATATAGCCACCGATTCCAATTGCCACACACAGCCTGGCAGCAGCGCCAGCCCACTTATAATGATAATCATTATTGCCGTTGTTGCCGTTGTTGCCGTTCGTGTTCTCGCAGTCGTCGTCGTCGTCGTCGCAGCCGTTGTAGTGCCGCCTCGTTTGCTACTTTTTCCACACACAGCTCCAGCCCAGATACTTCCCTGCTCAGATACTCAGATACAGATACTCGACGACTGCTCAGATACGGTTCGGCCTGCTCTGCTCCGCACACAGATACGAAAAGAGCAAAGAGAACTCACCCATATTGTGGCAAAAACCCGTTTTCTCTCTCTCGAAACACACACACTTACAATTAGAAGTATCTGTGTGTGTGCCGCTGTGCGTGGGGTTGTTGTTGCTGCCGCTGCCTGGCTGCTTTGCGCTGTTTTTCGATTGTCGGTTGTCGTGTAATTCCCATTTGTCGTACACTTTGTAGTTGCCCAAGAAACTCATGTTAGTCTACTTTTGACTGTTACGCAGATTGTTCGTACCGCTCGTGTCCGCTGTTCGCTGTTCGCTGTGCGCTGTGCCGTGTGCTGTGTGTGCTGTGAATCTGTGCTCTCTGCCCGTCGCCGTCGCCTCCGCTCGCCTTCGTGGTGCGAGCTGGATTCAGATACAGCAGCCGCCGCCGCCGACGACGAGGCTCCCCAGCAGCCGCAGCTCCAGTCTAAGATACGTCGCATCCTCCGGATAGCTGCGCCCGCTGCAAAGCTCCTTCTCGGTACCGATTCCGATTCCGATTCCGATTCCGATCCCCCTGTTCGCCAGCCGTCGGATTTCACGGATTAACGTAGTGCCCACCCGGCGATCGAACCGAACGACACAAAAATCCTTAGCCGTCGGCAAGTGCAACAACTGAAGTGATGAATCAAAAGATTACAAGAAATTCTTAAACAAAACAAAAAATAATAAAAACACACACCAGAAACTCACAAAACAACTGAAACAAATAGTAAACCCTCGCAAATATCCCCAAATAAAAGATATATTTTATTTCCGAGTGCATCGCGCGGATCTCCACCTCGTGATCGTGGATCGTAACATTAAGATTTGCTTTATAGTTTTAGTTAAAAGCAAAAATTAATATTAAATGACAGTGCACAGTAATGAAACCGGTATCTGTTTAGTAATGGTGCGTATTCCAATTTGTTTTCCGCAGCTATTATGTTTGGAATTTATAGCTTGTAAGATCAGTTTTGCTGTTATTAATGCCTGAGTTTGGATAGTGACAATTAGATTGCACTTGAGGAAACCCGTTTGATGGCACTACTTGTTGATCGAACGAACACATGTCCGAGAATGGGATCTGATCTGAATCGATTTTACTCGATTTGATTTAAGTTGGCAAACGGCAAAAGGCAGACACGGGGTTAAAAATAAACCCGAGAAGATGTTCAGATCGATGTCTGCCAAATCCGTTGAAAATGTCAGGACCACAAGTGTGCTACATTGGCCAAAACACACGAAATGCTCGCTGCCAATTCGGAAAATCCCTCGAAGCAATGTCTTTTGGTTGTTAACCAACCCAGCAAGGTCACAGAGTACGTTCCTCTTTTTAACTTAGGGGATTTTTTACTTTTCCTGTTAGTTTATTAATCACAGATCCTTGAATAATATTTTCCTGAGGAAAGGCAACCTGTGGCTTGGCTTAAAGTTCCCCAAAAAAATATATATTAAATACTTTTCAAACAAATACTCCATGAGATACTCTCTGGCCAACCAAAAATAAAATATATATAGCCGCAAATACACTGCCTGCAGTTATAGATAGTCGATAATCATCGGCGGCTGATTCAAAGAGCTGAGCGATAAGAAAGCCTACCAGTGTGGATCCATCCAATGGATCCATCCAGCGGATCCATCCATCCCAGCAAACACCGGGAATTAATTTTTAATCGCATAGGGCCACTTGAGTTGTCACTCGATGAAAGCACGAGACGGGACAAGGGACCAGGGACATACTATATACATATATACAAATATATAGCGGCAGTATCAATCACGACCGAAGCCGCCGAAGATACAACATGCAGCGCTCTCTCTGTGACCGACCGGCGGCCGGCGATAAAAATCGTATCTTACGCCTCGGATCATTTGTAAAATGTTAAACGGGAAGAGGCACAGAGACCAGGGAGACCAGGAACCCGTTTGTATCCACAAAGACTCCATGGGATCGGACCCCGTCCCCCCATGTGCGAATGTGTGCTTGCTGCAGGCAGGCAAGCAGGCAAGCAGGCAGGCACTGCAAGCAACTAAAAGTGTTGACAAAAGTGCGCGATAGGCTTATGTGCGCACAGGCACACACTATGGCACTATAGAGCCCCGATCCGGGCACTCATTGGACAACTTACAATCAAATTGCTCTTAGGACGTTGCCGTTGTCGTTGCGTTGCTGTTGCCTTTGCTGTTGCTGTTGCTGTTGCTGTTGCCTTTGCCTCGCTGTCGATGTTGCAGTCAGTTGTCGTCGTTGGCAGCAATCGGCTGTGTAATTTAAATCAATGTTGTCAATCGAAAACATGATTTGTTGGTAATGGCGGCCCCACTTTGAAGATCGGCAAGGGGGAACGGCGGAGTGTGGGCATGGCACCCAGAGCCCACTTTATTGACTCTGGGAGACTCTGAGACCGAGCTCGGGATCGGGAGTTCTGTTCTGGGCCCTTCGGACACACTGAAGAGTCGCGCTTATCGCATTGATAAGGGGCAACGTTTTTAATTAAGTTTTAGTGCCAGCTGGTAGCGCGGTACAGTAGACCATCTATGCGGCTTTTCTCTTCTTTTTTTTTCTGTTTTTGTTTTTTGTTATTTTTTATCCAAGGCAAGAAGCAGCCTTTTAATGGGCTGCCCATAAACCAAAATGTCGTATAATCCAAAATTTGGGAAATCAATATTGAGGCGATGGGAATTTCTTTGGGAAACATCTTAAATTAGTTTCGTTTTTGGTAATGATGTTTATTAATTTTTATTTGGGGTTAGAGTTAGGAGTTAGGGTTTTTATTGGATTTTTGAATTTACTTATCAGCATGTCAGTTGATTTAAATAGAACATAAGACCTTTTTAATCTAAAGAATATTTTATATCTTCAATAAAAGCTTTTGAACTGACACAATTAATTTACAAGTCGAATTTTCTTATTTAAATTATAAATAAAAACATTTCATGAGATTAGTACACTTAATATATAAATTGTAGTTTTAAGAAAACAATTTCAATCGATATTTCAAGTTCAACCTTCCTTTAAAATATACATAGAATTTCCCCAGTACACTTTTAATGACTCCTAAATTATTTCATAATTTTCCAGAATGCCGTTTCAACTCACCTTGCCACCTCGTCGCCCAACACGCCTCCAACCAACGCTCCGCAGAGTCCGCCATCGACCCTGCCCACGCTCGCCTGTCCCGCCGCCCAACCGCTGAGTGCGCCCGGCATCTCTGGGCCCGGCCACAGTGGCATGGTGACCTCAACGGTGCCGCCGGGCGCTCGCTCCACCTCACCGTGCGGCCCGGCCGCCGGTTTGCCTGCCCTACCGCTGCCGCTTGTCGGTGGACCGCCGCCGCCAGGAGGACCGCATTCAGCGGGACCTCCGGGAGCAGGAGCGCCAGGAGGAGGACCCGGTTCGGGAAACCGCTGCTGTGATACCGGTCGCACCATCTACACGGATCCGGTCAGCGGCCAAACGATCTGCTCCTGCCAGTATGACATGCTCAGCTACCAGCGACTAGCCGCCGCCGGAGGTGTGCCCCTCGGCGTTTATCCGGAGGGCATGTCCGCCTACCTTTCCGGCATTGCAGCCGATCAGCCGCCGTTCTACGCAAATCCGGTAAGTGAGCTCAGCACTTAAAAATTCTTAAAATCTGGGGAAACATTAGCTGGTACACTGAACCAAAATCATAAATTATAATCTTTGAAATTAATATATAGGTTTTTTCACTTAAAAATCGAGTGATTTAGTTTTTGATTTAGTTTGCTTCTTAATTTATTTTAGAAAAATATTTGTACTTAAATTTCACTTGAATATTTCTCTGTGTGCCTCGTAAAGCCTGTTCATAAGTCATATGTCCCGAACAATGGCGCAATAAATTTGTGAATTTGTCCAGTCGGAGCGGAGCGGGAGACCACCACCGAAGCTTGGGGCTCAGACTGAAGTTGAGGTTCAAGTCGCGTCGTCGTCATTTGATCGTGCCCCGCGGGTCTATGCTTCCGAACCTGCGGCGCAAAACTGGCCTACAGCAGAGCCTGGCTTGGAGCGATTTGTCAGGCTGGGGGCCACAGGTCCTACAGGTCCTCGGGTACTTAGGGCCTAAGCCTATGCCTGACCTTTGGTTCGCCAGCGGTGATATTTCAAGCCACATTGTGTGTGCCGCCAAGTTGCGAAATATCGCTGGCTTAACTCCGATCTCCGACTCGAGCTGAGAGAGTTTTTTGAGGCTGCCAGGATCCTGTACTGTCCGAATTTATGGACAATGGACAGGCACTGACTGGCCACCACATCCACCACGTCCACAGCATGTCCGGCGCTTGGCCGTCGGCCCTTTGTTCGCCTCGCATTGCTTCTAATAGCATCATGTAATTTGCCTTTGTTTGCCAACAATTCTATTTGGACACAATGTTCTGGGGACCACATGCGGAGCCCAAAGACTGGACACCCAGTGGTTCGGGTTTGGGTTTGGGTTCTGGCATGTGTTCGCTGCTCGGTTCCCGGGAAAGCCACCTAAGAACGGGAGACACTGCCCTTGCCAGTCAATCGAACTAAATACATTGTATTGAGTTCGGTTCCTTGTTGACGTTGTCTCATAAAATGTTTCAGGACATTCAAAGGGAAAGCGAGAGATGTAATTTAATGTGTATCTTATTTTTAATTGTCTGGAAAACTGTTGAGGGAAAACAATTACAGAACTATCTTGGAAATATAATAGAATATAAACAAAGGAATGGCTTTAAGTCAAAATACTTGTAAACATGATTGAAAGAGACCCAACAATTTATTTAAAGTTCTTTAATCATTTACTTAAACTTCTTTAATGGGTAAATAACTAAAACAAGGTTTAAAGTGAATTAAATTGAATTAAAGAACTATTTAAGCAATTTAAAACGAATTAATTGCATCCGGTTTTCTCAATTTAAATATAAACAGCTTGTTAAATGATAAATGTAAATAAACCAAGTGATTAAATAAGCTTAGAGTGATTATATGTTCAGTGATTAAAAGTGTAATATACACCACAAGGCATTTATAACTTTCAGAAGTATTTGAATGGTTCGATAAACATTCTTGCTATTTCTAAAATCTAAATAAAATAGTAACATCTTTAAAAATAGTCTAGAAATTCCCCAAAACATTCCCAGAAACCGACAATTAATTTAAACACAGGTATTTACTTCAAATTAAATGTGTGCATTTGTCTTTTGCAGTCGGTAGGCATTTTTGGAATCAACTCAACTCCGTTCTGTTTCTCCCTTGTCGAGGCCTCTTTCGCGCCCATTAAATATGATCCGATAAAATGTCGCATTCAAAAGTGAACACATAAATTTATTTGCTTACAAGCCAAAAAAGGAAAAAGTCTTGAGAGCTGCACAAGCAAAAGCAAAACCAAAAAGCACAAGCACTGAAACAGAAGCAGAAGCAGGGAACTCGAAACGCGCTGACGACTGTGAAATTGAAACTGAGAGTTTAATGAATGAGTATTTCGAATGCCGCTACTGAAGATGAAGTGAAAAATATATACAAATAGGAGTCGCAGCGTAGTAGTTGTTGTGACTAAACTTAAAATTCGTTGATCTGGGCGAACGCTAATGTGTGATTAAATATAATCGCCCGTCGAGTGATTTAAGTGCAATCGATGTCCGCCAATGGTGTTTCGCCTAATCAAACACATGCCCAATAATAAAATATTCAAAGCGGAGGGGAATTTGCATTCCAACTGGTTTCTAGTTCAGCGGGGAAAAAAAAGGTGATAGAGAACCGGTCCGTGATCACCGATCTCCGGACAGTAGCCGTGCTCGTATAAATTTAGCCATTGTCTCCAAAAACAAATTATGAAAGTGCCAGATCGGGATCGAGAGGCACTATCTGGTACATATCTGGTACCCGCTGCCTGACACGCCAATTTAGCGCGTTGGCAGGAGTACTCAAGATCACAAAACACAGGCCCTATGGACTCCTCCACCTCATCCGGATCGATGGCAGGCGTTTAAGAGACAAGGCAGGTCGGGTCGCGGCATCTGCTAAATAAATCATCCGGGGTCGTAATTAGTCACTTCAGCCGCCGGCGCTAAACTGGAGCGATTTCTCTTCCCGAGAAGATAGATATATGTGTGTTTATATGTAGATATATTGCCGTACACCGTAGTTGTAAAAGTGTCTGCTCAATGCGGTGGATTCATTACTTTGACACGAGCTGTCAAGCGGCTGTCAAGTTGCCGCAACGCGGGAATACACTAGTATGTCCCGCTCCCAAAAACTCACGACTCCGTTGCTCCTGCTCTCCAGTTCTCCGCTGGTTCTGCGATTCTCCGGCTCTGAAGGTGGATGAAGACTTCAGTGGATGATGGTGCAACCGTCGTCGCATTTGAAGAGCGCCGCTAACAAATAGGCCGAACCCAGGCAGGCCGCGCCCGGTGTATTTTCCCTCGGAGTTTTTCCCAGTTTTCCCATCTTGTTTGGGGGCGTCGACTGGCGATGCCGCCTCGTACCTTATTAATAAATTTGTCAACACGCAAGTGACAGGCTGTCAGGCTGTCCGCCCTCGAGTTCCATTTCCATTTCCATTCTCATTCTTATTCCCATTCCGCTCCATTCATCCGTTTATCTGCTGATCCTTGGGTACGAAATTGACTGCGACCCCGGCGCATATGTTGCACTGCATCCTGCACTCGTCGGCCACTGACACTCGGAGAAATTAATTTGGTTAATTGCCAAAGGCTGTCCCTAATTTAAAATGGGTCTTTTGTTGGGTAGGCACTTCTGACAGGCTCAGAGAAATTGAAGGAACAATTTATATAATTTTGTTAATCCAAAAATATACACATCTCTTCAATGCTAAGTCTGAATTTCTTTTAAAATAATCCATTACAATAAAGAAATCAAGTTTTTAACCGTCTAAGATATATTTAAAGTTATTAAAAAGTTCCCAAACAAACAATTAAGTTAAACTTTGGCCTGTAGACACTTGCCAAGTCTAATGAGTGTCCTCCCATTTTGGACTTGAACTTTCCCTACGCGGCAAAAGGGACTCTGCTGGAGCCTGGAGCCTGTATCCTGAATCCTGTACATACACACACAGGCAGGCCTCCTGAATACACAGAATGGTTGCTTTTTAGACACTTGACGCCGGGCAAGCAGCCCAGAATGGTATATTGACTTTTCCCCAGTTTAAGTGCCGCAACATCATCAACGACAACAATGCAAGCATGAAATTTCACACTCGACAACATAGTCGCCCTGGGTTTTTGGCCCCAACAAAAGGACTGCTGGCTGCTAGCTAGCTGCGGTATATGCTCATATCCTGTGGGAGCTACAAAAACTTTTTGCCCCCTGGCAAGTTTTCTACAAAATGTAGCAGAAAGCAACTACAAATCGGACCACTCTCTTGCCTTCTCTTCATATATATATGGTAAAAAGGGGGCTGAGGCCCCACTCCTGATATCACACTCTGGCTCTTATAGAGAAAACCACCCCCGAGACTCGGCTCAGCCTCCCAACACCCGATCCTGGCACATCCTTGCTCCTTGGAACCTTGGCGCTACATGCACTGATTTGTCAACTTTTGAAAATGTCGAAGTGTTGTCGTGTTGTTTTTTCGGGGGTGGCTTTTCTAATGGCAAGGTGACGGCGGCCAGGGGGGTGTGTTTTTCACCCAGAGGGTGGGGCCAGGGGGCGGTGGGCTTTATGCCCCAAGTACTAAATACATTTACTGCTCGGCACCAATCTCATTGTTGTTGCCGTAAGTGTTGTGGAAAGTTTCTGTGTTGCTGCCGTTGTTGTTTGGCTTTTTGGCAAAGTTGAGAATGTTCGTTAACAGTAAATTTTGCACTTTTATATATGTAGAAGAGAGTGTGTGCTTATGGCTGGGAGTAAAAGGAAGTGGCTGCCTTGGCACGAGTGTATTTGTGAATGGCCGTCCTGCCTACAACAAACAAATTAGCAGTCATGGCAACGCATACGAACAACGTACAAACAAACAGGCAACACGACCAACCGACCAACCGACCGACCGACCAGTAACACCATCCACATCAACCTCAGAGTTGTACAACTTTATAAGCGGAATTGTGAAAAAAAGTGTCATCGAAAGGCAGCTGGGAGCTCCAGTTTGCAAAAGGGGGAAAGAATTACAAGGATACACAGGGAAAATTTAATAGGTTTTGACATTAAAGTGAATATTTTATTCAAGACAGCTTTTAAAATATGGTTTACCTTTTTATTTAAACATCTCAAGCGATATTAGTAAATTTTAAGAATAAATACCTTTGATAGGATATGGTTCCATGATTTACGTTCTAAATAAAAAATATTTCTAACCTTTCTTAGACATCTCCTACTTTGGGAAAGCATTTAAATTTCTTTATTTTATGAGTTATAAATTTTGAACAGTGTAGATTAGTGTAGCAAGTACACAACGCATTCTTTGGCGCAACTCGAACTCCGCGCTGTCGTCAATTTCAATTTCAATTTCGATTACGATTCCGATTCCCAACTACCGACTCCCGGCTCTCAACTCCAATTCCGAATACGAAGACGAATCCGAATCCGATTTCGATTCCGATTCCATTCATTCTTGGCTGCACAGGCGGGAATGCGGCGGGCAAACGTGAGTTTATTTTTAAATCGAAGCAGCAATTAATTAACTCGACCCGTCATTACGCGCATCGCTCAAATCGTGGCGCATCAGGGCGACAGACCACAGGAGCCGGAATCGGAGTCGGACTACTCCATCCTCCTCCAGTTCCTCCTCCTCCTCCTCGATATAGTCGTAATCCCAAGGCATTGACGTTTGGCGTGAAGGGAACACAGTCGCAGAATTTCCTTGGTAATGAAGACAAAGACCCATTTTAATTTGAATTATTTAATTTGCCAGCAGACGGAGGAGAGGGTAGATGCCTGGGCAAACCGCACTTCCCGATGCGTGAAACGACGCACTCCGGTTGTCGGGTTTGGTTGGGATCCACTGGATCAGACATCATCCCAACAACCACTTGGAGTGTTCTTGTGGCCAGCCAGTGGTCAGTCATTCATGTTGGTCTCTCCAAGGAGGGGGTAGCTTTGCTTCAAGCTTAATATAAACACAAGTTCCTTGGCCAAATATTAGTTTTGTAAAGGGAAAAGATTAATGGGAAATTTAAAGAGAGAAGGCTTCATTAAAACATCTCCTGGATGGGGAGTATATATAGTTTTCTTTATGATTTCATTATTATTCAAGATCTGTAGTTTCCAGAATTGATTTATTTCATTTTTAAAATATGGAAACTAGTTTATCCTTAACAGATTTAAATTTTTCACGAGTTTCTCTTTAATTTTTGAAGGGCATAAAAAACACCATTTCACGGTTCTTTTATATATTTAAAATATTTTTTAGCTGCAATGATTCATCTTTAAACAAACAGATGATGAACTGTGATGAATCACCTTGTAATATTTAAAGAGAAAATGAGTTTTTGGCTTAACTATAATAAAGTAAATTCGTCAACTGCTTAGCTTTCAAGGTTTATTTTTTTCTGCAAAGTAAGAGATACAATTTCAGAGTTATTCTGTTTACAAATTGTCTATTGATATTAAATTACTTATTTTATACAATTTTAAATCCTCTAAATTACTCCTAGACATTCATCGATATGCTAAGCTTAAAATCTCCCTCTTCCTTGCACTGATGGTGGCCAGATTTGGGCATTTAAGACACAAACACACCTGGTACAAGCCGAAACTACAAACATTTTGCAAATGCATAAACATTGTTGCGGAAGAACAAGCTATCGGCAATATGCGATCTGCGCTACAACGCTTTTTACAATTGCAGTTGTCGTCGCCAGTGGTAATGCAATATTTAACTCGAAAAAAAACGAGTTGCAGTTGCTGCTGCAACATCAACAGTTGCTGCTGCTGCTGCTGCTGCTGTTGCTGCCGCATCGCAGTATTGGTAATAATAAACGCAGACGCAAACATGTCGAATGTTGTTAATATTAACCACCGCCAGCGCAAATCCCGGCCGGCACGGGTGCGTTTTTGCGTCCAGAAGGCAGTCTCCCGACTCCAGAGGCAATAGCAACCAGCTACTGTTGCTCAGTGGATATATAGTAGAAACTACTCGGCTTGGTAGCCGGCTACAATTTATTATATGCGCTTTACCCGCATCGAGACATGGCCTACACGCACTCGCTGCCAAACACGCACGACACAGATTCGGTGCCTGGGATGGGATGTGAGGATCCCCCATTCCCATACCTACTGCCATCCTCGACTTTTGACCAATTCCCGTGATAGCCGGGCGTGATTATTGTAAAGGTTGTAAAACGTAAACTGGTTTCGGTCTCGGTTCAGTTCAGCAAGGTTCGGTTCGAGCTTCCATTGAGAAATAGGAGCAGCCCGTGTAATTTAATATAGTCTGTCCCAAAACGCTGTCCATGTTCGGCTAACTGACTTCTGCAATCGCTCGGAGACGCAGTCTGCAAAATGCACTCGGAAAAATATATTGCTGGAATCAAGAATATTTACAGAAAAATGTTTTCCATTAAAAAAGTAATAAATGTTAAGAATTACAGCAAAAATATCAAGTAAATGTGAATATGTGAGAGTAAATTTCATTTTAAAAAGTATTATTTATTGAATTAATGAATTTTATCATTGCCCAAAGGGCAATATAAATTCAGTTCTATATATAAAAAAATATTAAGAACTTAAATGTACATTTTTATAGACTTTAAAGGAAACAATTCTGTATTTCCTCCGAAAAAATACAATTTAATCTCATAAAAATTTTTAAAATATTTGCGTTAAACTAAATAAATTGAGTTCCAGGAATTCAAGCACCATATTTACTTATTTTTTAGTGACAAGACAAGATTTTCTTACATATTAAAATATTTATTGACTTTAGTTCGGTTTTAGCATAATTATTAGTCAGAAAATCTTATGAAAAAAATAGTTTTAAGACGGCTTTCTTCCCTTCTTTGAGTTTCATATATTTTTTTGAAGTGTCGAACCTGTCAAAGGGCCTTGGCCCTGGAGTTAACCTGGCCCCGAAAGATCTGTGGCTGTAGCCTTTGCTGTTTATCAGTCTATCGCCGCTGTACTCGCACACACCACATGCTGCGCCAAGCGAGTGGCAGGAGAGGAGACTTCTTGGCCAGACCCAGACCCAGACCCGAACCCGAACCAAACACAGACCCAATCCCGATGCCCAGACTCCTACTCCGCATCGATGGCCGGCGATAGCGATGTTGCAACATCAACGGCAACATTTTCGTGTTGGCGACATAAAAATATTTCCGCTTTGCCGCAATCCCCAGCAATTTCTGTCCAGACGGTCGTCGCGACAGCGAGACAATAGATTTCAACTGGATTTCGGGACCTGCATCCGAGTGCGAGCATCCTGCTGCAGTACTCCTGCACTCCTGCACTCGTCCTGTGGTGCCATGTAGATCCGTATCGGGCTCGTTCTCATTGATTCCGCATCTTGTTTTCGTACCCCCGCTGTTTCTGACTGGACAATATGTTTGTGTCATAACTGCGGAGGCGGGTAGTGGCTCAGGTGACGAATATGCGTCTGAATTCGACTATGCAGTGCGATTTTAATAGATATAGAATATATACTAGAGGCAGCTGCTTCTGTCGCTCCGCCATTATCGGTCCCCGAACAGCTGGCAAATGTCGCAGCGAATCGAGACAAGACGTGGAGATAATTGTCGTGTTAAACTTAATCGGCGTTCTATATTACACGCCTGTTGTCCCACGCCTATCAGTGCCAAAGTCTGTGTTCCTAAATGTTTTCTGTGATTCCAATCGTTGGGCCTAATGGCACTATATGTGCTTGTTCCAGCGCGGCGATTAAGAAGACAATCTGGAAGAGCGAACGTAGAGATCTACCAGCTCTTAAAGTCACTGCCTGGCGTCACGACTTGTCCACATGCCTGACTGATGCTGGTCAGATTATTGCCAAGCTTATCACTTGAACAGTGACACAAAAATATATTCTAATTTAGTGGGAATACCCAGAATTAAATATCAACTAATAGGTATTTCTATTTACTAATTTGAATCAAAATTTTTGAATTCGGATGCAGATTCTTTTATTATTTTAAAGGCACAAAATAGGATGCATATAAATTTAGAAAATTTTAACTATAAATTTCTTGATTATTTCCCTTTAAAATTCCAATGAATTCCCAAACCCACTATGCTTTGTTTTCTTCCTGATAACACTTGCCCCATCTCAAGCCATCCATCCATCCAAAAATAAACACAAATATGTCTTAATGAATTTGTTTAACATGATTTTTAATAATTTTGGTTCAAGGTCTTGAGGGTTCAAGCTGGGGGAATCAGAAAATACGTCTAGAAATTAGTCTAAAATTATATTTTGACAAAAATATTTATGCTCACTGTCTCTCTTTCAGGCTGGGATCGATCTGAAGGAGAACCTGGTGGCCGGAGCCTCCCCCTGGCCATATCCCTCGATGTATCATCCCTACGATGCGGCCTTTGCCGGCTATCCGTTCAACAGGTGAGGATTAGTCACAATAGTATCTGATGGATACTTCCCCACATAGCGCTATATAAAATCTATAAACTCGGATGGTGGTCCGCTGAAAGGCGTCGGTCGGAACGTGAGTGGGATTAGGATTGGGATTGGGATTGGGTTTGGGATTGGGTCTCCGATTGAGGTGCTGCAGGTGCGTGCAGGTGCATTTTAAATGCCATCGCGGAAAAGTGCGTTCGAATAGTAAAAGTCCGGCGCATATTGGCACGCAGGCGCAGCGGCATTCGGCGGCACTCAGCACTCGATACTCACTTTGTCGAGTTTCCCCATTTATTCGCTTGTAATTGATCGTTTGCACGTCGGCGGGTGGGTTGCTTCCGCCGATCGAAGCGAAATGAAACGCAACGCGAAGGCAAGGCAACGCACCTCCGAAACCTAAAAAACCACAAACATGCTGCATTGAAGTGACATAAATTTCCAAACACAATTGCCAGTTAAACAATCGACAATCGACAACATCCCGTCACGTCATTTTCACCTCTCCTCACGTGCGGACAGGTACATCGGCGGGCCCATTGTTTCCCCTGTAATTGACACTCATAACAAAATTTGATAGTTGACTCATGCAGCTACTGTTGATGGCGATGGCGATGGCGATGGCGATGTCGATGATATATCGCAGTTGTTGTCTATCTTGGCCATACCATATTTGCCATAAATCAATTTTGAGTTATTTCGCCGTGACGTGCCGGCGGTTTGGCGAATTCGAATACGAATTCGTATTCGTATTCGTATTCGAAATTCAAAATTCAGCGGGAATACGCGCGCGAGAACCCCACCTTTATAGGCCGGGGAAACTGACTTGACTTGGCTTGAGCACTTGGGGGCGTTGTTGTCGTCACCAATCATTTACAGCGCTGATAGGAAAATTAAAAAAATGTATTCAGCTGTCAGGTGATCAAAGGCAGAGTGCCTGTCTGCGCAGGTGTTTCGCACTCGGCGACACTTTGCATTCAAACTTAAATTAATTAATGCATCGCACAGAGCAGAGCAGCAGCAGCAGCAGCAATCCCTCTGTATATTGCTGCCTATATATATGGATCTGTGTGTATATATATTGTGGCCATAGCTATAGCTGCTTTAGCATCCAGTTGACATCGTTGTCATCCTCTCTGTTCGGATCGGGCAGCTGTCTGAGAACTACAAATGAGACAGCTACACATGTATGCAATGGCACAGTATCTGTTTCTGTTTCTCTTTCTGCCCCGTGTTGCTGTTTTGCATTTTGTACACTGGGAAAAAAAGGACGAGGTTCTCAAAATATTTCAAGAAATTAAGAGCAAATTTGTGTACTAATTAATTCGAATTTTCAATTCCGTTTTAATGCAAACAGTAAAAACAAAACTTACAGAATATCTAAAACATTTTAAAAGGAGAATCCAAGATCATAGCTTCGAAATTAAAAATCTAGTATTTTGATGTCCCAAAATTTTGTTATTTACATTTAAAGAACTTATTGTAGAAATTATTCCAACTGTAGTTAAGTATTCCCGGACATATATGCACTCACCGCGATGTATATACATCCAATATACTAAAAACGTTCATGTTAACTGCCCACAAAAAGCGATAAAGGACAGTTGTTGTCCACGGCGGCATGCGGCAACATTCGACCATCGACCATCGACCATCGATTCCCATTGTGGATGAAGTTGACCGGGGGGACAGTGGGATGGGGAGCAATGTGTCAGACCGCAAACTGCACGGGCATAAATGTTCTTTGGGCCCATGCAAATGCGTTTATGATGAACAAATTTAACGCACAAACAAAGCCCAGCCCGCCCAGCGTCCTTTTTGGCCAGTTTAACAAATTGCAACAATTGTTTGGGCCCTCGGCCTGGCGCATATTCAAGCAGGAACTCCAAACGACCTGGCAACAGCTGGGCCTGCATTCCATTCGGGCCTTAATCACCTGCTGGCAATTCGAGGAATGGTCGGTCGTTGGTAGACGGTCGACGGCCGACAGTCGGTCTCTCGTCCTTATCGCAAACTCTGACTTTAACCCCGTCTAACTGAGAATTCCTTTTCTTGTGTTTTTTTTTGCAGCTATGGCATGGATTTGAACGGAGCCCGGCGAAAGAACGCCACCCGCGAGACCACATCCACGCTGAAGGCCTGGCTGAATGAGCACAAGAAGAACCCGTATCCGACCAAGGGCGAGAAGATAATGCTGGCCATTATCACCAAGATGACGCTGACCCAGGTGTCCACGTGGTTCGCCAACGCGAGAAGAAGACTGAAAAAGGAGAACAAAATGACCTGGGAGCCCAGGAACCGTGTCGATGATGATGATGCCAATATCGACGATGATGATGACAAGAACACGGAGGATAATGATCTGTTAGGTAAGAGGAATATCGAAATAAACTATAATTTATATAGAAAACTTAGAAAACATGGTTCCTCAGTGAAATATATTTTAGAAGTATTTTTCTTATATTTTTTTTCTTTAAATTTCTTTTATTTTATACTAACTTCATCTCTTTATATTTCCTCTTCCTTTACAGATGCCAAGGACTCTGGCGTGGGCTCTACGGACGACAAGGACCGCAGCGGTCGCCTTGGCGACATGCTGGCCGACCGACCCGGTGAAAGCAACAACAGCGAATGGTCCGAGTCCCGGCCGGGTTCACCCAACGGCTCCCCCGATCTGTACGACCGACCTGGTAGCATGCCACCCGGTGCCCATCCGCTCTTCCATCCCGCCGCCCTGCACCATCACTTCCGGCCACCGGCGGGCTCGCCCCCGGACATTGCCGCGTACCATCATCACCAGCAGCAGCTGCTGCAGCAGCACCAGCAGGCGCAGCAGAACTCGCTGCAGACGGCGGTGGGTGGAACGGCCAAGCCAAGGATTTGGTCGCTGGCCGACATGGCCTCCAAGGACAGCAAGGAGTCGAGCTCGGGGGCCAAGGATAACCTCGCGGCGGAACTGCCGCCCACGCATCCCGGCTTCTATGGACATCCCGGTCAGCAGCCGTCGCCTGGCAAAATTCTGTCACCGCTGGCAGCCCGGATACCCAACTACTCGCCCTATGTCCGCCCGGATCTGTACCGTGGATTCTATGGACCGGCAGCCGCACACCTGAGCGCTCCCACGCAGGAGTTCCTGGAGCATCAGCGTAGCTTCGGGGCCAGTCTGGCGGCGCACAACGGCCCGCTGGGCATGAATCCGCTGCTGTGGAAGGCGGCAGTATCGGGAGCCGCCAATGGACCGCACTTTGCACCGCTCAGTCTGACCACCTCCGGTGGCGGTGGGGCGAGTGGAGCCCAGCATCAAGTGGCGCCACCGCCAGTGGCCTCACCCTCTGCCTCCAGTTCGTCCTCGTCCATGGGCTGCGACGTGGTGCACATACCCACGAGCAGCGGTCAGTCGGCGGCGCAGCACATGATGGGACCAATATCCAGCAACTCCACCGCCTCGTCCTCGTCCTCGCACTCCGGCAAAATATCGCCCGGCGTCAATGTGACCTCGCTGAGTGCAAAGCCATGACATCCATCGGCATCTCCGGATCCTGAGACGACGGCCGCCTCATCGGTTGCCTCGCCCATCTCCGCCTTCCGCTCGCTGATCGCCTTCCGGGAGCAGCAGAAGCTGACGCTCCTGCGGCCGTAATCCGATTCCAGATCCAGTTTCGATTCCGATTCCTAATCCGACTTCGATGCCCGGGCTTGAAAGGTATAATTACACTTTCGGACAATAATTTACAATGTGATTATTCGGTATTTTGATTAACGCCGCTTATACCAAATAGCAAGCAAAACCAGCTGAAACGCAGCGGTTCCCTTGGCATGGGCCCCCAGAAAAAAAAACACACACTGAAAGAAAATATATGAAATGAAATAAATAAATATAAAAAGAAAAGATTGGAACACCCAACAACAACCGCTGCTGCCCCAGAGACGTTGTGCAATTTTTGTGGAGAAGAAGATAATCCAAAAAACCATTTGAAGATACGTTAATTTAATTACATACAACTTATGCAATCAGAGCTTATAGGATGTAAATTGGAAGATATATAGAGCAGGGGCGACATCAATGAATACAATACAATGCATATACCCGACCACTTACACGTATATAGCCGATATAAGGCAACAGATCCGGCAGAGAGAGAGAGAGAGAAACCCACTAAATTGAAGAGCACACTTCCTTGGCAGCCAGGTCTTCTACCCCTATATCTCCCACTCACCTCTGTAGATCCGTAAATCTGTATGGTTTTCTTCAAGTTTGAGTTCACAGCCAGGCGGAACCTTCCCCGAGAAACATATCAACCACGAAGTCTGCTGATATAAACCCCTTAATCCCTAGCCCCGAACCCAAGCCAAATGTACACGAGCAATCATTGATTTAGCTGTTATTGTTTTTATCGTCTTAAGTTACCAATTTGTTCCTGTCGTTTATAAATTTAATTTATTTTACTTCGTATGTACCATAACTTCCCTCGATGTGCGTGTAATTATTTCCTAAACTAGAGATCCGTGTATTCGCTGTACTTTATGCACAAGTTGTAAGTAAGTGTAAGCTCGCGTAATTGTAGCGCCCTAAGCGTAGTGTAAATTAGTAAAACTGTATATACTTATAATAAAAAGAACGATAATGAGACACATTAAACAAAAGCCACAATTATTGGTATAAATAAAACTGAAGAGTGTTTAATTATTTAAATTATTGTGAATGATTTCAGAGTTTTTTCTTGAAGTTTTTCAGAGTTCGTCTAGACGAACTTTAATGGCACAGCTTTCCAGCTTGCGAGTTAATTTTTAGTTTAATTTTTTATTTATATAACACATAAATCCACAATAAAAATAAACAAACATAAACAAAAATATGAATTAACCATTAACCAAAAAATAAAATACTTTTGATGAGCTTCGTATGTTTGCTGCCACCAATCAACAGAATTATCAAAAGCTATATGAATCTATATAAACACTCAAAAAAAAGTTAAATTAAAAAAACCGCTAACAACAGCTATAAAGAATTAACCAAAAGACAAAAACAAAAAGGTGTTAATAAATTGGAACACACATGAAAACCGTCGCGACGCTCTCCGTCCGTTTTATTTCCTTTCCCCGTAAGTATAATGCAGTATTTATTTATTTTTATTGGTTAATCATAGACAGTCCCCCGTGCGGTGATTTAAGGGCTTTTGGCGGTGTACGAAACGACAGCAGAAACAAAAACAATATTTTGCTATAAACGTGTTTTCCTGTGTCGCTGACCGGAAACGCATTCGCCGACATAAACAGAACAAGAGCAAAGTGAGCAGAAAACTTATGAATGGAGGTAACAAAAGGCGGTATATGGTTAACAGAGGGGAGGGGAGTGGGGGAGACTAGGGAGTGGAGTGGAGTTGGAGGGAGCCAGGGGTTAATAAACCCCACAAGTTATTTATGGTCTTCCATTATCGACTATCGCCGGTCGATTTGCTGCGGCTCATCCATGGCTAAGTGCGATTTCGTTCAAGGAGATGTGATGGTATCCTTATGATATGGTCAAAGGGAATTACAATCAAGCCGATGAGATATAATATGTTTTATATGGCTTAAACTTTGGACAAGTAAAAGAGGGCAATATTTTTGGATATTTTGGTATTATTCTTATATTTTGTAAGATTTTTCTTATTATAATAATTAGTTAAGTTCAAACTTTGGTAAAATATTTAATTTTGTAGTGTAGACTGTGCAGCATGACCCCAAAAAAGAGGCGGAGGATGGCGAAGGAATGTCCTATTCCAGGGACATACCGCTCTCAAGGCCAGGATTCGAATTCTCGAATCTTTGTCCAGAGTGTTGTTCCGTGTGTTGTAGTGTGTCTGGCTGGGCGGTATGTCCTCGCTCCTCCGCCTTGTGTATTGGTTTGTGTTCCGTGTGATTGCTTCTCTTTAATCGGAATCCGCCTCCTCGTCGTCAGCAGGAGCAGGGGCAGCAACGGCACCAATGGCAACCTCCTCGAAGTTCTCCACCAGATCGGGAACATCGTCGTCATCAGCAGAACAACCTGCGTTGCCAGCGGTCTTATTGACAATCTCCGTGGCCAGCTTCTTCAGCTGGTTTATATCCTGGGGCCCCAATTGCGTGAGGATATCAGGCATCATATCCGTGATGGTCTTGTTCTCACCGTGTCCGGTAAAGGCAAACGTGTTTGCCGGCAAAGAGGCCTGCGTCTTTGGGTTATTGAAGTGGATGACGCTGCCATCGTGCTTAATGATGTTCACCTCCTCGATGCCAGGGATTGTGTTCACCGATAGCTTCTTCAGCGACGCCTGCAACTTCTTGTCATCGGTGGTGGGCGTGGAGTGGACGATCTTCTTCTTGCGACGGGGAGTGCCCTTGCCACCAATGCGCACCTGCTCTTCCAATTTCTTCAATTTCTCTGGATTCATTTTGAATCAAATATAATTTAGCACAGAGCCTATTCCAAAAACACGAGCGACGAGCGAGTGGAATGTCAAAAATACACTGTTATAAAAAATATTTCCTAGTAGAACTATGAGAAACCGATCAAAATTATTTTCTTTTCACTTTTCAAAGTCAAGAGAAAATAACTTAAAACCTGCCGATGCCAAACCAGTGCATCATAAAGCCATAAAATAAATTACCTCTTCCGAAAGCGCTCAGACATGATCACTTTATTTTTATTTTTCTCAACAAACCCAAATAAAAACCAAAACCAATTCCGAAAACTACATTCCTGGCTTTGGCTTGCAGTCGATTCGACTGACTTTTTGGCTCCCGTGAAGGCCGTTTTTACAGATCTAACTCAATACAAGTAGCGTAATCCGGGGTATTGAATAGGAAAAAACCAGTAGCACACAAAGGCGGAGCCCAAATTTTAAGCTGACATCTGTTTTTATGGACCAGAGATTATTAATTCACGCGCCCAGCGCTTTGTATGCTGCATTGTCGCATCGCACAAAGGCCTCCATCTCCATCTCGATCTCGATCTCCATCTCAAATCATCAAATCCATATTGTCAGCGCCGTTAAGACTCAATCGCCATTGGAAATTGGAACGGATTTTGGTTGTCAGCTTAAATCAATCGTGTATCTTCTTATAGTTTTCAGAGGCGGAATGATTTAATTATTGTAGAGCGGCAAGCGTAATTTCCATCACAAAAAACACACACAACTTTCTTCTGCCCAACAAATTGTTTATTCTCTCAGCCGGGCTTAGGGAAATTCCAATATTATGGCTAGTGTCTCTTCATTCGGGCCACGGATTCCTAATCGGTTTACAGCATTCTCAAAGCCCTCCGATCAATAGGCGGAGTGTAGATGGACCCACGTTTCTTTATTGAGAAACTGTCGACATTCGAAAAGTCACGGCTTTTATGCTTGGCCAGCTTAAGCGTGTTTTCTATTGTTAACCCAAAATTGTTTAAACTTACACTGGTCACAGGAATTAAGTATTATCAGCATATTTTAATAACATGTTTGAAATATTGAGGAATTAATAAAAAACCTTTAAAAAGAGTACTCTTCAAGAGCCAGTCTCACTTTCATGTACTTTATAAATATTATTATTTACCAGCCTTCAAAAATAATACATGTTGAGTGACTGGACACCCTCTGAAACCTCCGATGAAACCCTGATATTTTCCAAGTGAAATCCACAATTATGCTAATTCCGGCAGACACACTTAAAAACACAAGAACATGTGTTTCGAGCATTTAGCACATTGACTCTCTACCTTTACCTTGCTGCAGATACTGCTCCTCGTATCTGGATATCCGAGTCTCGGCCTGATCCGAGAGTGGAGTGGCCTGAGCTGGCAAACAAATAAAATGATAATAACATGTTATTATGCAGACAACGATCACACTGGAACCTAAAACAATGATGGGACTAAAACAGAGTGCAGCAGACGGCTGTTGAGGCCATTTCCAGTCGATAGGTGATGTGCAGCTTTCGCGGAGAAGAAGTAAAACCCACATTTCCGCATTTAACCATGTGGAACTGCGACTGCGACTCAAAAACATGTCCCGGTCCCTCGGCCAGAGACAGTTCATTGTTTTTCGGAATTAAATTTGCCAAACATCTCCATCAAATGGTATAAGAATCCCCTTGCCTTTCCCTTGCCTCTCGAGAAGAGAGTGATAAATAAATTAGCCAAGCCAAACGAAGGAATAACTAATTTTAGGTCAGGAAAAACAATTAGTACCCGAGGTGCTGAGATGATTTATCTTCTCGGAGAGCGGATAACTACAAAGTAGTTTTATCAGGAAATCGTATTTGTATTACATGGGGGAAACCGTACCGAGTTTGTCACCTTTTGCGGCATGTTAATTATGATGCACTCTTTCAACAATTATTTCGTTAATGCTGTCACAAATATTGTGACACGTGGCCATAGCCCAACACTTGAGCAGCGGCCTCCCTTTGATTTAAACTGTATTTTTTTGCAGAAAATTAAGAGATCAAAGCGTTTCCTGACATATGCAAGCTCTGCTCTTGTTTACCTCAGATACATTCACACATGTGTATCTAGAGGATATGCTGGCATGCTCGGAGCACTAATACATGAAGTATATATATGAAAAATCACTCGTATAGGGGCGGAAAAATATGAAGAGGCCAAAAAATATGAAAGAAAAAATAATATGGAAAAATTCGGGGTTCTTTTAATCATTAATATAATTAATAAATAGAGAAACACTTTTTCTTGATCTCTTAATTTCTATAGTAGCACTTACAGAACTTAATTAAAACATGCCGCACTTAATTAAGATATAAATGAAACCACTTTACTTAAGGATAAAATTATGGCAAAAGGTTAATGTATTTTCAGGAAACATTTTTGATTTAAAAATGAATAATATATAAACATCACTTTAAATAACATAAAATTTTCTTATCCTTAAAAAATTCTTAACAACTATATTTTTTCCCATTGCCTTCATAAAAACCCCCACAACATTTCATCAGAACTTGGACAAAATGTTCCACAGTACCGCCTCCACGGGATAGGTGTAACTGGGATTCACCGACCAACTCGGAAGGGGCAGGCCACGTAGACTCGATCGCCTGATCGTCTGAACAACATAAGCTCTTGTTTACTCGCATGTGGGTGAAGTGCCTCAGGTTGGGGGGAGTGCTAGCAAGGAGTCTCAGCTCAAGTCCAGTCTGTGCCCAGTTTTCCAGGTTCATTCAACGAATGCCACATTTCAATGGCAGACCTGAGATCCCTGTCGCAGATACCACAATTCGGATGTTCCTTATTGCATGTCGTGATTGCGTCAGCTTGTCTCCGGTGCCCGGAGCTGCAGCTCCTCCGGCAAAGTCGAGAAATTAAGCGGCAACCAATCATTGTTGTGTATAAAGAGCCGAGAGCCGGGAGTGTTCAAATTGAAAAGTTGTAAATTATCGGAGCACCACCATCAAAATCGAATCATTCCAATTAAATTTGAATTCAAAGTGTTGACGTCCCATTGGCAGTCATGAAATGTTTTCCCTTCTTGATTTCCTTAAATTTTGGGATTTAATTTTTCTGCATTTATGTAATTTGTCGCTTGGTGATGAGGTTATTATTAAGGAAGATTTTTATTTGAAAATAAAAGAGGCATTTGTACCCTATTTTCGAAATGTTTAACTTATCCCAAATATAATCCAAAATCTGCCCAACAAAGCTGGCTGGATTCCTCGGTTCGGTTCAAGTTAATTGAAAGCCACCTTTTGTGGTTTGATTAGGCCATGTTCGGATGAACACTCTCGTCTCTTTCTCGACGCGATAGTTGGGATAGCAAATTGTTTTACGCTCAAATAAGTGGTACATGCGGCTACAAGTTGCTCGTGGGGATTGGGGTAAGGATGGGGACTGCAAGAATTGGGATTTGAGCTGTTGTCAGCGTGATCGCGCCACATGAACACGATGGTTCTGTTGATGTGGATGATCTTAATCAGTATCACAGAAGGCATACTCTCCTCTCTGGCCTGGCCGCGCTAAGTGGATGCATACCCATATCATCGCATTGTCGTTGTCGGATCGCGAAGGGAAGGGATCCCAGGGAACCGAGGGATCCCTGGTTCCGTAGAGGTGTGCGTCAGATGCTTAATTTAAATTACCCGAGGGGCGGGAAGACGAGCGAGCAGCGAGCAGCGAGCAGCGAGCAGTCTGCGAGCACAGCGCACAGCATGAGTAGCTGCGATTTGACACCTCGACTGACAGCTGGAATTGGGGAAAATTATTGAGCGCAGTGGAACACGAGGGCGCCCATTAGATGACTTGGCCGTAAAAGTGGACCTAAAGAGCGTCCCTCTGCTAAAGACCTGTGTCGGGGCACACACAGTTGGATCTTGGATCTGGGAGATGGAGCTGGCACTAGCACTGGAGTTGTGAACAGAGCAGACCACTAATTTATTCCACATAAATTAGTCGTATAATTAAAATGTTTATACAAGAACTGCTGCTGCTGCTGCTGTTGATGCTGCTGCTGCTGCTATTGCAGCCCCAAACGATGCCACAAAAGAGATAATCAAATATTTTGTAACTCAATCCGCCCATCAGTTGAGTTCAGTTCGGTGCCGGAATAGCATCTCAGCATCTCAATTGCCATGAAACTCAAGCTTTTTAATTATTATTGTGCACAGTGTGGAGCAGCCCCCCGGACTTATAAATATCTCGTTAATCGGCCTTCGGAGGGTTCCGTTCTGTTCCGTTCCGTTTTTTGGTCCAGCTCGTACGTAACTTAACCATTAATAATTTCAGAATCATGTCTTTTGTCGCCAAAACATTTACCGCAACGAAATGAACATAAAACTGTCATATGTTTGATGACTTTATATTTATGAAGGCCAAAAATGTTGATCGCCAGCAAAAACCAGTTGTTTTTACGATCGCGAATTATGATGAATTCATATTCGATATTTCAGATTCGAAATTGAAGAATCAGAGACGAGAACGGAGTCCCAGAAATATGAACGTCTCCTGTCGGAGAACACACAGGCGGTACGTGCTTTACATTTGAAATGATGTCAAGTCAGGCGCACTAATTGATCGCTTTCGAGCGTGGAATCCTTGGCGAAAGGCATCCGAGAGACAGCCACATCCACATCCACATCCACGTCATTGTCCAGCAGATCGATCTGGGACCTGTGCCCATGTCCCTTGTCAAAGAACTAGATTACCGCGTCCTGTCCAAACATCGCGATCCGCGACTTTTCGTCCGCCGATTGCCCATCACTACCTACCTGTCCGGGAGTAATTTCTGTTCGGCCGTGCTCCACATTTCCCCATACTGTTCCCATTCACTTAAGATTTATTAATTTATGTTGTCTTCGGTCTGGTCCTCTTAAGCCTCCTCCTTCCTTTACTCAAACTCAAACCCAAACTCATACTCATACTCATACTTATAATAACGATGTCCCGACTCGCCGCAGAAAAAAATACACCATAAAACACGAGTAGAAACATCCAAAGTCGAACGTATGAGAATATTTATTGTCTTCCACCAAAGTACAACTTGTACAAATGTATATAAATTCCATTGTTTTAAATTATAAACGGGTTCTCCTAAATGAATTGGTATAAATATGAGCATCTGACAGAATGGCTTGTTAAGTCTTGTTGTTGACCGAGAGCAGAAAAAATAAATAAATATACAGACCATTTGGTTTATATCTTGCTTTGAACATCTTTGATTTGGTTTTCTTAATAAAGAAAAATGTTTCTATTTAATTCTAATGGTTTTTGTTCTATTTTTTGCAAGAATTTATATGTTAAACAGTGGCACGGATTAGCCAAACATGTTTTCGTGGGTGGAAAATATTTTAAATATAAATTAAATGCTTAAATAAGCATTTATAAATCTAAATAAATTTTATATATATTTTACAACTGATTTTAAATTGAATTTAATATCTATAAATGCGTTTTTTCTTTTATATAACCCTTAAAATTCCTACCAGGGCTAAATCTCCTATTGCAAGTTCACCACCTTCGACAACGTGTTAAGATTTATAAAAAAATGTGTATAAAAAACACCCTTAGCATGGTTAAAAAAATACTTTGAACGGCAAAAGAAACACAAATCACAACCTGTCCAAAAAAATTAAGGGGGGACTGGAAAAAAAAAGAATAAATAACATGCGGCCAGGGTTTTCGCTGAGCACTCAAAATTGATAGCGTAATGTCAACACCGCTGTCGTCGCTGGTTACCGCTCGACGCCGCTTACCTGGCGGATGGATGGACTAGGACGTGTCTGGTTTCCAGTCTGGCCCTGATCCCGATCCCGATCCCGATGTCGCCGTAACCGGAGATCTGCTGACCAGCGGTTTCTGGGCTCTTTCTGCTGCTTTACACCGAATTCCGGTACATTTTCTCGGAACACATTTTTCCCATACATTTTTGCGTGCTCGGTCTCTCCCCATCTCATATTTATTTATGCATGTATATACCGCCTCGGAATACCTCAATTTTGGGCGAATAATAATGCTATCAGGTGGAATAAAATATGAACGTCTTACAGGGGTAATATTATTGCTTCCTGCAGGAATTACGGGCCGAGAATTGAATTCGTGATGAGGTTAGGTGTTAAAGTGCGGTAAACACTGGGGGGAACATGCCCGGAATCCCAAAGTACACGGGATGATGATGATCAATAATGCCCACGTTGTGAATGGGTTCACTACGAAAAACCCCATTACTGTAGGTAAAGTATAAATGTGTATATATTTGGGCATAAGTTTGTCTGAAGACCCCGGCTCCTCTGGAAACTGCCAAGGCACTTATGATTACTTTGATTATGCTGGGTCCCGGCCATTTGTAGCACGTGCTGCTGTCACAATCAATTTTATTCCCCTTTCTCTGGCGCGTTGTAAAGTTTTAACACTGTTCTACATTGATTACGAAAATGAAGGTTGTTTTGGGTGTTTTTGGGTGGCGGCAGCTTCTAAACCCCAGAGTTATGCTGCCTTCTATGATTTGAAAACGAGCCGGGGAACACACATAGTTTTACACAGGAGAAAAAAGGTGGTTTAACGTAAGAAATTAAAGAGAATCGTATGAATAATGTTTACTGTTAAATATATATTTTACTTTATCTTTTAGTGTGCTCTTTAACCAGTTTTGACTTGAAAGTCATTCATCCTTCGCAGTTACTACAATACTTTATGGAACAAAAAGGTAAATAAAGATTCTATGAAAATTATGTCTTTAAAACTATTCATACTCATTTTATAGTTACAAAAAGGTATGCTTGTTTTCCAGAATTCAGTTTAGAATTAATTTACAGTGCAATTTGGCAAGTAAATAAATTTAATTAATTAATTTAATTTTTCATTTATGTATCCCACTTTTCTCTAAGTGCTTAGATCGTATTAAACGCATACACTTGTGCAGATGTGTAAAGGATTGTTTGAATCGTTGTTGCCACGCTTTCGGGGAAATGTCGAAGCGAAACAATCTGCTACATTGTGTAAAATGTTCAGACAACCGCCATCCGCCGCTGCCTGCGTCAGGGAAATCTACGGTACACGCCCCCCCAGAAAAGGCGCTCCCAAAACAGGCAAACATTTCGGGCATTCAAACAGCCAAACAGGCAAACATCCAAACATTGTCGTGTCGACGACAAAAACAGAAATCAGAGAGCTGAACACAGAAAACTGGAAACGGCAACGGCGAACAATGTCGACAAGCGACGCGAGACGGCGGCGCAGTGGCAACTGGAGGCCCGAAAAATAAATGGCTCAAAACTGTAATGATTATTGACGCTCTTTATGTTTTAATAATGTGTCAGAGAAATATATATACATATATATATTTTAAGGGTTAAACGGGCCACGCCACCCACGTCACAAGCACTCGTGTCGCGTTCAGTGCAATAAAACTTTGAAATTCGTTTTAAAATGTCACCGGCTGTTCTAAATTTATAGCATCCATTCGCTGGCAACAGGCGCCAAATACGTTTCAAAAGTGCTCTTACATTGTGAATATATCGTGAATAATATAACCACCCCCCACAGGAAAGGGTTGAGCCCATATTTTCCATGTCCCTTCAATCAACTAACAGCGGAGTACCTTCACAATTTTCACATTTCATGGACATTAATGGGGGCTTAATAAAGTCGTTAAACGTTTTGAAAATTTGTTAACTGCAAGGACTGGAAATATATATATTTTTAAGCTCTTTGGGACGGTTGGTCATGTCAGCAGCTTGACCACCAATGTGGAGAATGGAGACCCTTATTAGTGGCTAATTGAATTTCATGGTCAATACTGTGGGTTCATATTTGCTTTTGTTTATAAATGAGGTATTAAAAGTGAAATAATACAATATATAAATAAATATAAAAGGTTTTTATGTACTATTATGTTTAAAGATTTTATCGTTAATTATTTTTAATGAAAACTTATTAATAAATAAAATAAATCATATACATTATTATAATTAGTCAATAGTTTTATATAGAATATTACAACAACAAAAAAATTAACAAGGAAATTTAGTTTAAGTCTGAAAAGAAGTATCAATGCGTATTTTCAATTGTCGATTAAATATTTTTAATATTATTTTACATATTTTTGCCAATGTAATCAAGCAATTTTTTAATAATATCATGATATAAATAAATATTTTGAATACAAAACAAATGATAAAGCCATTTTATGATCATCATCATTAGTTCTTTTAAAAATGTTACTTCCCAGCTTCCAGCTTAACCACCAAAGATCTGCCCTTTATTAGTGGTTAATTCAATTTCATGGACCATAGTGTGGTATTCCATTTGTTGAACTTAATGAAACCCCCATTCATAAGGGCCGAGAACAGACATAATAAAATATTTCCAGCACCCACACACATCACTCACTCCATGGATTTTTTAATTCATGTTCTTATACGAATGAGGAAGGCGAAGAAAGAGGAAAATAAATACATTTGTCATTTGTCGCCAGGAACTGGCCCTGATGGACCACCCGTGGCCGGCTGAGGAGCACATCCTGTCCTGATTGGTGGCCACCAATCCGCCTGTGGTCCAGCACTAAATTCTGGTTTTCCTGTCCAAATCGCCACAATATCCTCTGCGACAATGAGCCCGGCAGAAGGCAGCCAGCAGGATACTCTGCTGTCCTGTGTGGTGTCCTTGCCAAAACTGTACTGTACACACAATGCCCGGGCCATTTATCACGTTGGCATATTGTCCGACTCCAAGATTGGCATCGTATTGAACCCATTTCCCGCTTCGGTGCCACATCTCCATCAGCTTTGCCATTCGCACTATCATAATAAATAAATACCGGGCTGTCCGGCCAGATTCGATTGAATGGGATGACCTTTTCGCTGTCATTTAATTTCGAGCATTGTCTACTCTCGCTTCGGGAACGGAAACCCCTAATCTGGCCATGATGTTATTCGAAGTGGTATCATTAGGGCCGGCCAGCCCGTTCGGGGGATGAAACTCAACGCAGAGTCAAACTCAAACTCGAACTGGAATCGAATGAAAGAAGGAATCCCAGAATGAAAGTGAGAGCCTGCCCGTTTGTCTTATTTTGTTTGCTTTCCCGGGCAGGAAAACGCATTTGGAGTCAAAATATTTACTGTCAGCATTTTTCTTCTCTTTAGCGGTCTTTTCCCCGGACCCAAAGTGAACTCAGTAACCCTTGGAGGAACAGCTTCATTACATTTATATTAGGGAATGCCAGGATTCGTCATTATTTATGACATGCGTTCGTTAATCCCGAGACTTAATTAATTGTCAGGGACATCATTGGAATATAAGTAATGTATTTTGCCTGGAAAACCTGGTGGCCAAGATATTCGCTTGTCTTTATTGCGCAAACAAAAAATATATATATTTTCTGGTGCGAAATACCTTCTTTATTGGATTCCTTGGAGTAAATCAGGGGTTGATTTCGCTTATAAACGAATATTTACTCATCGTTTTGGTGTCTTTCATGAAGTGACTTACTTAATTTTAATTTATTTGTTTACCCAACTTAATGGTGTTTTTATTAAAGCCCAAGAATGACCAGCAAATGGGGAATAAACTCCAAGTACAAGGCATTTTATAGTCGAGTCACTCTCAGAGTCTGGGAGTGCTCCCACTTCTTGTCATTGTGGTTTTACAGAGTCCTGTAGTTGTCGGTTAGACAGGGACTTCGTGACCTTTCGCCGCTGCCGGGGATAATCAAAATTATAATTTGACTGATTACCCGGGCATGCCTCTCAATGCACACGCATGAATTGGCACACTCGCCTAAGCTGACGTACAAACGGCTTCATTCCTAACACACAATATGTTTACGTGTATGTCCTTTGAAAAATATACAAAGGGGGGAATTTATTCGACTAGGGAATACCTCGTAGAAGGGGTATAAAATATATATTTTATGAATATATATTATTTAATAAATTATTTTTAAAGATAACCTATATGCTAACATGAAGTCTTAGGCCAATCATGTTATGAACATAAATTAAGGATTAAGAAGGCGCAGCAGGCCTTTTAGTATATAATTATATGATTTAGATTTAAGATTCCAGGTTTTAAATAATTTCTTGAGGAATTCTTACTGGGAAAATTGTGTGCAATTCCTACAGAAAGCAATTTTTTATTAATAACGTTAATTATTTGATTATTATTTAATTTATTAATATATCTATGGTTTACAAGGAAGAGGTATTTTGCTTCTTTGCTACCCTTTAGGTAAAAGCCTAAAACTTTTTTCTTTCTGCTTTGCGCATCTATCATTTTTTGAGGGTTGGATTTTAGATTTTATACCACATCCATCATAAATTCACTTTTCTTGTTTAAATTTGCATTAACATAAAAAAGATTACGAAAATAGCTATATAATTATAAACCTTTAACAGAGGGTATTGGATCTTGAATACATATATTTAAAAGGTATTTAACTTTATGTAAACTCAGAGCAAACTAAAAAAAGAGCAGAATTTTTATCAAGACAAACTGCTTTGAATAATAATTGAAAAAATAACCAAAAACTAAATCAGAATATTTATGGAATATCTTAGACTATTTTTCAATTCAAGAACTTCAAATATCTTTTACAAATTCTGAATGTATCTCACTCTTAACTTATTATATTAAAATTCATAAAAGCAAAAGCTTCCACATTCTTCTTTTTCCCTGCCTATTAACGTTATGCTAAAATAAACATAAAAACATTAATAGCCGCTACAAATATTGTGGGGCAACATTATATAATATTATTCCCTCATAATTTGGGGTACTTGCACCGAAAACGTGTCCAAATTCGGGCGGCACGTGCTAGTCGGGCCGAAATGTGTAGCTTATTATGCAAGCCGTGCCCTTCAGCCGGTTGCTGTTTTTGCAAATTGTGTGTTTATGCTGGAAAATACGTTTTCCTTGCTAATTAGTACATTTGTGCGGTTCGATTAGGCCGGGGACACGTGACGCCGACGGAAGGATAATCCCCCTCTCTTTGGCCGGCCAACTAACTTTCCTAGTTGCCGCAGCCGGTAAGTTCCATCTGCAGAATCCCCGCCAGACACAGGCCGAACTGGTAACCAAATTCGGTGCTCTTTTGGCCACAGCCCAATGATGTTACATCCTCGGCCGCCTCGGGGCATCGGTGGGGATATCAGTGGGTGCGGACCTGTTTTGTGGAGACCAGCAGCAGGCCATGGCAGACTGGCAGAGTCCGCATCCCGGGGATAATACAAAACATGTGTTGACGTTGCCGCAAAAACTCCCAGCCATTAAAAGAGTCCTGAACCACCACCGACCGACAGGTGTTCCAACTATGGGATGGGTTGAGTCCATCGGATGCTGGTTCGGGGCCTGCAGATGCACAGCAGAGATGCCAGGGACTTAAAAGTGAATGTCTGAAAAGGAAGTTAGCCAGTCATAAAATGCAGACTTTTACAGATCCTTCTTATACATAACTTAGCAAGGAACTTAAACGTTTTCGAGCTCATTTTATATAAATAGTAAATAGTAAAGGACATGAAGATCATTTAGATTATTTTTAAGCCTTTTTTCTTTGTCGAAATTTAATTATTATTAATTGTAAAATAGTGGCTACAAAAAGATTATTTAATATGTGTTTTGATGGAACCATAAATGCATAAATTTGGCATCTCTAGGTGGACTCATAATACTAACAATTTCACCGAACGGCGGCTGGCTCATTAAAGCGCCTGCGATTGGGCTGCAATTTCCATATGGAAATTGAATTTTCACCGGCCTTCATGTGGTTTTTCCAATGATGCGGGGGCGTGGTCCAGAGTGGAGAGCATTTTGTGCAAGGGCGGGGTCGAAACGATGTTTTAATGCCCTCCTAGGCACTGTTGACACTCTGGACTCGCAGGACTCGCAGTCGGATGGATTAAAGGCCGCGAAGAAGAAGCCGGACACGGCACGGCGCAGCATAATTTAATTAAAATTGTAAAATATTTGTCGGATTTTGCATAAGCTTGTAAAATCCCATTAATTCACAGAGAGAGCAACCCATTGTTGACCGCAACACAATCAAAATATGCAAATTTATCGCATTAACTCGAGAAACTCCGACTGTCTATCCCCAACGTTGGCGGCGAAGAAATCGCGAAGCCGGGACATTTAATTGGGAAATGAGCATCCTCTCTCCGCCTACACAGAAAACCTCCCCCTTTCTTTGGAATAGATCCCAAGATCCCTGCCTGGAGATGGGGGGGGGGGTTAAGACGAGGCAAATGGCGGGCTCAGTTGGCGGTTCTAAGGTCGCTTGTTTCACCCGCCACGATTTGCATTTTTAATACTTTTTAGCCTCGTTGGAAATCCATTGGTTTCACCGACAATTGCCGCCCAGATAAATCCCGGGAGTGGCTATTCTGGCTTTATTTATATTATGTAGTACATATATTTAGGCGTATCAAATGGCCAAATTAAAGTGTCGAACGGAGGTCTTTTTTTGGGGACATTCGAAGGCATTAAAATAAATTATCAAATGCTCCTTGCGGTCGCCCAAGTCGTCGCCAAGTTCCGGTTATTTATTCGCCCCAATATGTCACTCGGAGGCCAAATCCTCTTTGGCCGCCTGAAAAAGGTGCGATTGACCTAATCTGCAGCAAGCCATAAGGATATCACCGCCGTGGACTAATAAGCACATCAAAAGTCCGCACACACACGCACTCGCACGCCCGAATAAAAAGTCAATCCTGTTTAAAATTTTCCATGCTTCACGGGACTCAATGGGAAGTAAAAGGATCGCATTGTTGTGTAAAGTCCCAACAACAACCACTCAGGCGTACTCGTATCCCTCTCCTTCCCATATGGACGTGTGTGTGCAGTGTCGCGACGCCTCATGTGTAAATCCTGAGCTCTTAGGGCGAACCTATATGGCACAATGCCTGACTGTTCCCTTTCTTCGATGAAGTGTTCTCCTTATTGTTACTTATATTTCGCCATAAAATGGTCAATGGTTTTGTATGAGTCTCAATTTCAACGTCTTAGTCGCAGATGTAAAAAAAAAACATATTTTTGCAACTGTTTTGTGGCAGATTTCTGCCTTTTATTTGCTACACTCACACCTTAGGAGGTATTATTGTAAGATTTTGGGAGGAGTTTGCTATGAAAAATAATATTTACGTATATGTTAGGCAGTAAAATAATATTTTCAGTATTTTATAAAGCTTGTATTAGAGTTGCTTCAAGTCATTTTAAATTTAAGTGAGCTAAAAACGCTTTTGTAAATTTTAAATTTACTTAAAAGCTCAAAATAATTAATTTTTAAATGTAAATAATTAAAAATTTTAGTGTTTCTTATACGAAATTTACAATTCGCTTTATATTCCTATTAAATCTTTGATATATTTCCATAAACTTCTTTTAAAACGCTAACAATTAATGTTTCAAAACTGTTTCCTAGAATTCCTTATTTATTATAACCTCAAGATAAAATTTAGAGCAGCTGTAGAAAATGTTTTCAAGAATTCGATATCCTACAATTAAGACTGACAAACCTTTGTGTAGCAATTAACATTTGACGGACACGTTAGCATTTTGGATACCGATTCCGCAGGTGACACGCGTCACTCCCAAGTCTCCACGGGTTAGCCAAAACTTCCCGACCAGAAATACATACTATATCCCTTCGGTGCGGCTTAGTTGATGAACGAGCTGAGGCAGGGAATAAAGTAGAAACACTTGTAAATGAGCCCTCGATCTAAGTGAGAAAGACGTGTATTTGTCAGAACCACATGTTCGCATTTTCAACGGAAGACGACTGGCCGGGCATAAGCGAACATTTGTGTATATTTAGAGTGGGTATATATTCAGGGATATTCGGGTGTAGAGGGGGAGGGGGTCGCAGGACTCAGGATGCCAAATCCAAAGAATGCGTAATATAATGTAAATGTAATGAGAAAGCATCATCAATTTCGAGCGAAAAGTAAATCCCCTTTAAAGCACACGACGACAAATGAAATTGTCTAGTTAGCCTTTTCGAAGTCCTCGTCGCCTATTCTAATCCTTCAGTACGTATAAATGAAATCAAATCCGAAAATTGGATTGCAAGGCAACGCCCACACATCCGCAGTTTCCACTTCGCAGACACTCCTGCGCCCCTGCAGTTTCCCGGGGGTGGAAAACTGTGCGGACACTTAATGTGGCAGCCAAATGTTCAATTGCGGTGTCGCAGGACATGCCAAAGTGAGCGGAGAACGGGATTTCGAACCGACTCCTTTGTGTGTCCTCCAATGGCCAAAGTGGCAGAGTGGCACAGCCGCAGAGTGGCGAAGCCGAAGTCGAAGCTGAAGCTGAAGCTGGTGCCGAAAATGTAAACAGAGCCAAATGGAGATCCAATTACTTAAACGGTTAGTCCATTGTTGAATACACCAGAATTTGCATATTTCTTATTTGTTTGTTGGTTTAGGCGCTGGCTTGAAGGCCACGACGAAGTGCCACATAGAAGGTAAGTCGATATTCCGAGACTCGGGCTTTGCTTTGGATACATAGTGCGTATTGGATACCCATTAGCTTTGACTCTTGATATGGTATTCTATGAATTCAATTGTGGATGATGCTTGTTCTTCTGTCTGTCTGTTTGTTTGTGTAAACTACTATTTTTGTAGAAAGTAACAAAATTCGTATATTCTTAATAAATCTATCCTTTGGTAAATCCAATTGAGATTCTTTTTATTTCACTCCCAGATTTATGTTTATATGAACAAGAAATTTATTGTTTCAAACAGGACTGGGAAAGCCTTTATCTGGGTGGCAAACTGCTGAAGACAATTGGCACTTTCCCGGATTTCAAATGGAGCATTCGACTTATATTGTTCCCATCTACCTACTTACAAGCAAACGGGACACTTGAAGTGATTTTACCCAGACGGACACACGGACACACGGACACCCAGAGAAAGTAAAATGAGACAAAAGTATTTGTTACATGTTTCACATTATTTCAAAGGCGCTGTTTGTTTGCCACAAAAACCGTAATGATAAAAAAACGAGCAGTCGAAAATGAGTTGGCAATAATTCTTCGGGTCATTCAGGAAACATGTGTGGCGGCTGTTGTCTCCGAAGAAGGATCTGTGTTTCTATCCTGGTGGTCGTGAACCCAAAATATTGACTCTCCCAAGCGTTATTGCATTTCATGCTTGCACGCATGCATCACAAGTGGCCTTTAGAAATCACTTTCCATTCACATCAGCGCGTCGTAAGCGAGTGTAAACTGTCACCCGAAAGAAAGATGAGGGAGATGGAGAAGTTCTGGTCGACCGACGCGTCGATCCCCATATTGCAATTTATTTATTTATTCCTCAGTTCTTTTGCACTTTTGTGAGCAGAAAAAGGAAGTATTTCGCACTTTGTAAACGAGTGCGTGAATGTATTTCTCATCAGTATCAGCAGGCAGCAATGCACTTGGAGAAAGATTTAGAAAGTTAAATTTAATTTAATTAACTCACCAACAAAATTATTCTTAAAGCTTTTTAATATTATTATTGTATTTAGAGGAATATAATTTATTTTTTCATACTTCATTGACAATCTTTAAGGCCATACTCTTAGGCAATCTTTGAATTGATTTCAAATCGTTAGAAGTTATCTTTTTGTACGGGTCTTAGGCATTTTGTGGCATCATTTTCTTAAGAATACTGACTTAGGAATTACAGCAAGAGTATCCCTACATTACGTGCTAAAAAGACAATTTGAAATATGACTTTAACCACCCAGTCATAACCATTTTCCCTAGTGTATGAAAGGGAATGAGTCCCAGCAATTTAGTACTTCGTCAAAAAAAAAAAAAGAAAAAAGACTCTCGAGTGTATCTGTAAGGAAGCATGTATCTCTGGACAAGTCAAAACCAAGGAGGATGTGACCGAGGCTTCCACTGCCCAGGGGGTCGAAGCCCGCCAGTCGAGGATGCGAACTAATGCCCCAGGCGCAATGCGCGATGCGCGAGCAACCCTCTTGTCAGGGCCATTGTTTGGATGCTTCTTCGATGTTTGGATGTTCCAATGTTTGGATGTTTTGGACTTGTTCTGGCGAAACAGTCCCGAGCCGCGGTGCCCAATGACAGGGAAATAAGACAACGACAAACTGGCAGCATTCGCTGTAGATTAGCCCGCCCGATGATCACAGCAAATAAACAAGTTCACAAATAAGCAAGCCGAGAGCAAAGAGCAGCATTGTGTTATGTTCGCGAACGAGATCTCCGATGATGAGGATGAGTGCTGAGAACCCACAATCCAGAGCCAGGCACCCAGCACCCAGCACCCAGAACTCAGAGTCAACTAGCGCCCGCTGTGCCTCCAGAGTCTTGCCTGGCCTCGGCTTCGACTTCCCTGCTCTCTGCACGATACTGAATCGCTGGCGGATTTCAATCGGATACAGCTGGGCAGAGCCTATTACAATTGCAGAAACAATAAATAATTATTATGTTTATGTTGCGGTCTTTTGTTTGCCTTATTAAAACATTTTTCACGCAGAGCCATAATCTGAAGAAAAGCAACTGTCGATTTCTGGGGAGTAGAACCGGTCAGTTGACATAATTGCTATTCGCTTGAAGTCGTTAAATATAATCAAATAAATGCTAGAATTTAAATGAATGTGTAAGAAATTATATACAAATTTAAAAATGTGTTATTAAAGTCAAACTGATGACGCAAAACATTGTTATTACTTTGTCTTTTTTATTACAAATCTAATTTATATAATTTTCTGCTTAGTATTTGAATATATTTTTGTAATACAGATATTGCTATCAAATATCAAAATATATTCAGATTTTAAAATAAGTAAATGACTGAATATCATAATATCTTTTTTATATTATATTTCGAGCTCTTAACCCTTTTTTAAATCAAATCCAATGAGTTAACAAGATTTTTAAAAACACCCTAATAAAGATTAACCTTCCTCAGCTTTAAATATCAATTTACTTTGTGTAATGTATATTTAATGGAAATTAAAAAGAGAAGGGAGAAAACCAATGCTTAGAAACCTTAATACTTCTGTTTTAATCTTAATGCATGCGTTAAATTGCAAAATATGGTATAGGCTATAGATTCTGCTTAATATCTAAAAACCATAAATACGGACTACTGTCTGAGGAGCCAAGCATCAAGGAAACCAAACACATAAAATCAAATATTATTGTTCCCATACCATTAAAAGGGTTCGAGGTGCCAGTTTCATCTCTCCGGAGTCCGGAGTTATGAATAGAGCTCTGCTGGAGAGCCCTAAAACACGTGCCGGGTGCCATATTGTTACCGTTACAGCCCCGGGGCCACTAGCCCAGAATGAGGGACGACGATGTGGATGGAGGATGGAGTTGCTGGGATGTTGGGGTGTTAACACAATCATTGTGTGTCTGGTTCGGGCTTTCGGAACTCGTAGTTCGGCCACCCCCGTCGTATGTACGTCCGCCGATGCTGCAAATGATGAGTTGTGCCTAATTCATAACCACATCGAACGAATTAACTCGCAGTATGGAACCGCCCGAAAGATTTCCAAGGGTGGGACGAGGTTGGAGAAGGCTGAGAGCGAGGATGTGGGATCGGATCGCTGCGTGTTTAAATCCGGCCTCTGATACACGTGTCGCAATTCGTCTGGGCGAGATATTTACAAGCGAACCGGGGGCTTGAAAGTGAAATTAATTACGGTAACGAAGGGTAAGTGTCACCAACCGGATGCGTACCAAATGGATGCCTCAGCCTCAGCCAGCTCTGTCTTAATATATTGCCAGATAAGTATCTGCCCAGTGGCAGTTCCTTACAATAGACGCTTCCCCTTAATGGGCTGCCTTTTGTAAACACACATTAAACATCCTCTGGTTGTGTCGTTAAAAAGGCAACTTTGGTATCTGAGAAGTTGCAGAATCCTGGATGGAATATTTCTTTAACAACGTAACAAATGTTTCGAATGGAAGCCATTTTGAAAATGCATTTAATTGTAATATATTTAAATTATATTTCATTTCATTATGCAGAAAGGGAAGAACTGCATTTTATGGCCTATTGGTACTAATGTTGATTTGATATCTAAGAAGTGGGAACCAAGAAGTTATTTATGACCATTTTCAGAATGTCTTTAAAAAGATTGCAACAAATATTGTTAGAGGTAAATAATTAACGAATAAATCTGTTTATAAATTCCTGTTTTGCGCTTAAATGTATGCTACAAAAAAGTAAAACAAATTACAACGTATATTAAAATAAATGTTTAATTAAATACTTTCAAACATCCTTTTACACTATATTAAACCATCGGCGACACTCCAGATAAAAACACATTTATTGCGTATATACTGCAGATAACTTATAAATTTTCTACAATTAGTTAAGGACATACTACTTTCCATTTATTATATAAAACAAATTATTATTTAATATATTAATATATTTAATATATTATTTAATATATTTTAAAGCGTTGAATAAAATACATATTCTATGTTTAATAAAATATTAGCAGTAGATGTTTTTATTTGCCAGCAGCAGTCATGGGCACAAATATTCATTAAGTTGAAATAGCGTACAACCCGTAGCTTGGACAAGTGTTTACATAAGTCTTGAGTTTTAACTGAAAACATCATTTTCCGTCTGAGAGCGCCGTGAAATCAAGTGGCTTTCGCAGCTCCCGGCTCTGGTCCCGACTCCCGTGTGGCATATTCCAGTATTCCTCATTCAAAGCTCCGAGAGTGAGCTTCCCTGCAGCTGGCAGTATTTGCGAGCGAAAGAGATGCTAATTAATTTAATGAAACCTGTCCGTTGCCACAGGCTCTGAAGAGTCCTTGGCCGCTTTGTACTCGTATTTGTCCTCGTATTTACATGTGCACATTAGGCTTGTACATTTGATGTGCAAAAAGTTGAGTTTCTATTTATAAAATGCTAAAAATGGGCACGAAATAATTAAAAGGAATTTAATCATGGAGGCTTTACTTGGAGTCATTGGTTGCGTTCACCAGAACAACATGATCACTGATCACTGATGGATTTCTATCGATAGTGCGTGTCATCCCTAATTTTTTGCAAGATTTTAGTAAACATGATCACCAAAAAGGGATCGTAAAAATAGTCCGCTACCTTTTCGCGATAGTGATGGATTATATCGATGGTTGATGTATCGAAATGAAAAATAGAGAAAAAAGAACGTAATAAAGGAAAAATAAATTATTATTAATGAAAGCAGTGGTCAGTCATTATAATTACCTAATTTTAACGAATTGATAATTATTTATATAATTATTATTATGTTTTTGTAAGCAAGAATGAAGTGTACAGTGCTGCATTAAAATGAAATAAAATTGACAGCACGCCTTTTCAATGAAATAAGGCACCACATTCAGCAATAAATTATTTTATGAGGTCTCTGGTCCAAAACTATTACTTGGACAATTTTAGGAATATTTTAAAATGTTTCCAGTTGCTTTTTAGTTATGGTTACCTGTTGTTTATTTCAATTATATTATAAGCAAATTCAAATCAATGTTGGCGGGAAGTAGGAAGATAACGATAGGTTCCAAGCTGATGTTTTTTGAGACGGCGTAATGATCATACGCGTTCACCAGAACAACATGATCACCGATCCCTGAGGGATCAGTAATCAGTGATCACGTTGTTCTGGTGAACGCAACCAATATTAGTTGGATGCTTATGAGTTCTAAATATAATAAAAATTCATCTACGGCCAGTTTACCCACGTAATGCCTTTAATTAAAGCTTCCTTATTGAGCCATCACGTTCCCCAAGGGGTTGGCTAAACACCAAAGCAAAGCTCACTTGGGTAAAGATATCAAGTTTGTATCGTTTTTATTTGAATTCCACCTTATCGCAATGTTGAAAAGCGCCACGTGCTGCTTTGAAATGTCTCTGTTCGAGTTAAAAACAAATCCATGAATATATTACTGAAATAATTAACATTATCGCACCGGCAATGGGCAATAGTCGAAGCCAGGACCGGCGGACGCGTGCGCCGTTTGGCTGTAATCATCGTTATCTAATAAGGGCACCGGGAACCAGCGCTCGTCCGCAAATATTTGCCTACTTCAATCCGTCATTTGGAAGTCACATGCGTGAGAATGGTAAACAAGCCGACCCGAAGGGGGAGTTAGCACCCTGAACACCCCGAACACCACTGCATATAACCCAGAAATCAAACGGATTCTGGCTCAATGTTACGCCGAACGTCGAAGATCCCGGCCGAAAAACGGCCACCCGGAAAAGTCAACCCGAAGAGGACAAAAGTTATACAGCATTTAGACGCTGCGCATTTCAGCGGATGGTCCTCATCCGCAACACGTGTCACTGGGTTGACGTCCTCGCTGCTCTCTCGTCCTCCTAGATACGCAGTGCACACAATCCACACACAAGCCAGCCAGCGACTCCCAACGATCCCACAGTCCAGCGGTCCCGGGCTCACATAAAAAGCAATAAACTAAAATTAAGTCAGAAAACGTGTCAAAGTCAGTACTCACTGCACTGACAGTGATGCAAAGACAAACATAAACAGCGAGCGTTGGTCCTTGTTTACCTTAATAAAGCCGGTTTCAATTCTCCTCAGTCGCACAGTTGCCCAGTCAGTCGCTCGTGTGCCGCCAGCAAAGACTCATGCCGAATTGGTATCGGTATCGATTCTGCGTCCCATGGATATATAGCGAATTATCCTGTACAAGGGCTGTGTCACCCACCTAAAATAACACCGTCAGCACGTGGAAATGGGTAGAAAATAAGGGAAGTAATACTACTCTCACAGGCTGTAACAAAACGATTAAATTTAAGACGATTTAAAGTGAGTGTTCCGGTTATCAATTTTTCAATTTTTTTTATTAAATCCTTTTCTTTTTCGCATCAAGTTTGAATTTCTCAAAAACGATTTAGGTTCTTATATATTTATCACAGTTTAAATAACTTCAAATCCTGTTGGTAACTCAGAGCGTTGAAGATTACTATATTAACTATTACTACTTTTATTTTCCTACAACACATTAATTATTTCGGGATTTTAACTATTGTTTAAAAGAAAAACTATAAGAAAGCCACACTAACTATATTTTTAACAAATTTTTGTAAATTTTTAATTATTTAAAAACGATTATTTAGTGTTATTCATAATCTTCAAAAATTGTGTCAAAACAAAATATAAATAAAAAAAGTAAATACATAACATGATTTATTAAATGTAGATAAAATCGTGGCAAGAAGACTAAAGAAGTATTACTTTCTTTTACAATTGTTTTCAGAGACTATCCAAACTATAAGTATTATATATTTTATTGCTACAAATATAAACATAGTTTTTGTATTTTTGTATTTTTAAGGCCCTCCCATTGAACACCCATATTGGAGTGTCCCATGTTTATATTTATGTCTAGACAAATATTATAACGCATTCCCCTTCAAGTGGGACTCTGCAGAAGGATACTTAACAAAGGCACTGCCCCGGCTTAAGTGCAAACATTTGTTTGTCTGACATTATGTCAAAATTAATTTGGTTGTACCCAGTGGATTTTATTTCTCCTATCTTAAGAGATTCGTATCTTGTTAATTTTGCGATTCATTTTATGGCCAAACCGTATACGGAGCGCGGCCCTTTTTGTTTTATAATTTATTTTGATCTGGCCGCGGCATGCATTTTCGATTGATATTGATGGTTCCTTCTGGCGAAACATGTTTTGCTCATCAATGAACACTCGCGCTGAACCTGTTTTGTCTTACCTCATTTAGTCTAAGGACCTCTGTGGCTCTGTGCCGTAAAAAAGACAAGGAGGCGATACAAACTTTCACAGGGCGAAATACAGATACTCAATAACGATTCCGGCTTTGTTTCATATGCCGCAGCGTCATTACTTAACCGCTTACAGCGCGGATTAACATGCTGCATAGTTAAAACCGTACGCTCCAGCCATTAAATTTTAACGACAAAATATAAAGCCAACTAATTAAAGATGCTGCATTGTATTTATCGGAGTATTCTAAAGTTTCTGGTGACAAAGGACAGCTCAATATCTTCGTGTTTTATATAAAAGTCCGAAATGTATAGTTCGAGGCGTTTATGCTCTATTATCTGAAAGGCTCTGCACAGGGAAACAAATGAGTTGTGTAAATAAAATAGCATGTCACCTTGAATTTCTTCTCTAAAAAGAAATAAACAAGTAATTCAATATATTAAATATCAAAAAAGTAAAACTAAGCAGATACTTACAGTAAATAAACTCTGCCAAAGTTGGCCAATAAGTATCGAGTAATTAAGTTTATAATGGCTTCTCTGTTGATTGCATAACAACTGTAGGGGAAAATGTATCAATTGAAAAGTCTTAATAGAAATAATTTAATAAACAAAAATACTTGCCACAATTGATGAATCAAAGCATTGGGTCTGGCCTTGACCATTAGGATCAGGCCACGAGATGCAGGATTTCTATAGCTTGACACCGGACCAATGGCAACAATTTTTCCTCGCCTTATCAATGCCAAACGATTGCAAAGGTGTTGAAAGTCCTCTATATTGTCGGATGACAATAACATTGCACTGCCGCAGTCATTGACGCCTTTCAGAATATGCAAAACTTGACATCGTTGGGATTTCTCCACTCCAGACGTGGGTTGATCCAAAATAATTAACGGAGGCGTGCCTATTACAGCTATGGCGTTGCTTAACTTGCGCTTATCGCTGATTGTATACCATTTGGCACGCTTATCCAGATGTTGTGTTAAACAGAGATTATTCGCCAGTTCACATATCACCTTGCAAACTTGTTTACATTTTATTCCCCGAATGAGACCTAATATTTTTAAATTCTCACGACCCGTAAACTTTGGTTCAAAACAATTCTTTTGGGGACAATAACCAATGTATTTGTAGGCCCGATATCGCTTTCTCTTGTTTCTGATATGGATACCTCTGACGTAAACGCGACCCCTCGATAAGCCATGCTGCGATATTATTATTTTATTAAGAGTCGTCTTGCCAGCTCTTTCACCAACTAGGCCTAGAACATCCATGCTGCAAAAGAAATACAAAATATAATTTATATGCAAAATATCAAACATGGAAGTACTCACCATCTTAGTCCGAAAGAAATATCTTTAACAGGCCTTCTCACACATTTTGCTCTTACATTATCCAAAAGTAGAATATGGTTTCGCCTTTCACACTGCGTCGCTTGATGACATGTGTCATAGCTATTACAAAAATCTCATTTTATATTGTTTAAATAAGAAATTAATACAAAATACCATCTCCTTCTTCTGCATCTACATCCCCTTTCATAAAGTAAAAGCAATGCAAAGTAGAGTAAGGCCAAAGCCGCAAGTATCAGCAGATATGGTAGTGCCGTCTCCATGATACTCCGATTTGATGCTTCATCTAAATGGTTTTTAAATATTATTTATAATAAATTGTTCTATTTTTTATTCGCGTAGACAATGAAATCTATCTTAAATAAATTTCCCTTTATTTTCTACCCCTTCTTTTTCATATTTTAAGGGTGGAAAACGGGCTCTTAATCCCTTTTGGGGATGCACTTTCCAAGTCACGTTTAATTAAAATATATAATTATTTGTACATATATCTTACCGATATCTCTATATGAACTTTTCATGCCTTCATTGCTTAATCGATGCCATTCTTCCTCCTTGCAAATCCTTTGCATCAAGTCAATGGTTGTATAAACGGGTATAAGAAATAGTAAAGCAAAGGGAAAATAAGGAACACCAACTTCATATAGTATGGCTAAAAAATACAATAACTAAATTTACATTACTTAAAAATTTGGGAAAATTACCAGAGAAAATAAGTAGAAGTATGGGTACAAGCCATCCGAAAAGTGTGCATCTGCATAGTTGCATAATAAGATATAGAAAGGGCAGCTGAGCCAGATTAAAGAACATCAAGACAATAAAGTAGGCAACTAAAGAAGTTAATTCGTTAAATGTTCATATTAAAAGACTGCTAGGACTTTACTTACTCATTGCATCAGAAAAATCTTTTTTAAGTATTATACTCCATAAAAAAACCAATAGTGCTGCAAACACTGTAAGAAACAACCAGTCCCAGAGCAAATGAGCTAACCAGAATGTTGCCATATTAATTCCCTGCACTTTTTGCATTAGCTTAAAGCCAAGTATGCGTTCTCTTATTATGAAAGCAGTGAAAAATCCAGTGAAAATGCTTAAACATAAAAGTGATAAATATATGAAATCACACTCCACACATTCCGCTTTATATGCTGTACCATTTTTGCTATCTTGCAGTGCTGGGTATGGATGATTGTAAAATTCTATATTTCCCTTTGGCGGAGAAGGGATATTTAAATTTAAACAAAATTTATCCAGGAGCTTGCTAAAAATCAAATCAAATTCTCTATCTAATAAATAGATTATTCAAATATTTACTTACTTATATGCCAGAAATGCTATCTGTGCCTGTGCAACTGCCTCCGCATGTAACCATTTACGGCTGTACCAAGTTTCATACTTGCACATGTCCATCCTAAGAGCGTAGATTTGTTTCTCATTTAAGGCTTTCCGATTTACGGCGAGCTCTGCATCGGTTAGGTATTCCACTCTACATTTTCTGCGTCTATTCATCTGATATACCAACTCCGTCAGAGGATGAGGTATGCCTACTTTGTAAACTAAACCATAGAAACATGGGGGATTATATGCATCCAAATCTAATTTTAATTTGTCTTCCTTCACCCAAGTTTTCTTACCAAGATTAGTGTACTTGGGTATGTGGGGATCCTTGTTGTTAATAAAATAATAAAGTGCACCGGCAAAGGCCAGAGCGAGTAACAGGGGTAGAAGATAAAACAAAAAGCAGTTGTGCTTGATGTGAAAAAACTTTTTCAGTGTCATCGCTTTCCATTGATTAAGGCATAGACTACATCCCCTCAATAAAAGTCCACATGGTCGTGGTAAGTTACACAAATTGGGACACCTAGTATGTTCATCGAAGGTAATAGTACTGGCGTTCATGAATTTCTCTATTATGGGAGTGGTTCCGATCTGAAGGGTATTTATATTTACACATTGAACTTGTCTCTCCAGAGCATGTAGCAAGGGCGGTATTCCGCAACAACTTTTTTGCGGAATATGGTACGAAAATTCACAATCCTTATCCGAGGAAACAACGGTGTCGGGAACATATTTCGAAATTAATTTAGTTATCCGTGGTTCTTGATATATATCGCCCTGAGAGCAGATCTGAAAGCATTAAAATTACAAAATTAAAAATATATACCTTTTTACCAATATTTTAACCACTTACCAATTGGTATCCCTTTCCATAGCAATTTTTTAAAAACACAGCGGATCCATTGAATATTAATTGGCCATCGCAAAGAATACCCACCCGATCGGCCAGAGCATCGGCCTCATCCATATGGTAAGTGGTCATAATTATGGTGCGACTTCGCTTCTCTGACTGCAACAAGTTCCAGACTAATCTCCGTTCACAGGGCTCCAGGCCCTCCGTGGGCTCGTCGAGTAGCAAAATTCGTGGATTCATGGCAAAGGCATTGGCCACCGCCAATCTCTTTCTGGCCGACCACGTCAAGTTGCGGGCTTTTATATGCCTGACATTCCAGAGATCCAAAGCCCTTAAGTAACTCAGCATTGAGCTGCGGCTGGATTTAAATCCCCAAGCGCCTCCTCGCAAGGACGAATAAAATTTAGCATGCTGAAATACCGACATATTACGGAATAAGGCATTATGCTGGGGAGCTAGGCCCAAGATAGATCTGTTCAGGCTAGTCCTGGTATCCATATTATCAATTTTCACCGATCCGGTATCCGAGGAATAGCTGCGGGAAATCAAATTCAAGGCAGTCGATTTGGCAGAATAGGAAGGACCCAAAAGGACTGTTATCTGATCGTCGTACATGTTCATGCTGAAATTTCTGAGACGTGGTTTCCACGGTTCCCTCCAATGCCATTTTCGCAAATTACAGGTCCGAACAATCATGGAAGTGTCATCGGTCTCCGACCGCAAAGCTGGAAGTGAGTGGCGACATATTGAGATTCCATACTTTCCCGGACAAATCAGCTCAGCCAGTAGGGCAATTAATAAACTAATGATTGCTACTGAGAGCATGACTGCGAGAATATCACCAACGTCACTAGTTGTTTCCTTTGTATCTAAGCTTGGCGCACCGAGGCTTTTATAACTACTCATATCACTCCACTGCAATCCTTTATTATCGTGAGCTTCTAAATCAAGGGTTTTCTTTATGATCGACAAAAAACCATAATGAAATAATATACACAGAGCCAATAAGGTCTTTTTAAAATATGCCAAAAGAAAATATGATAGAACGCAAAAGAAAGCCACAATAAATGCAGCCAAGGTGATATTATTAACTAAACTATAAACTAGAAAAGCGAAGCAAATTCCACAAAATGACCACACTAAAAATACAAAAAGTAAAGCCGTGAAACTTGTGCAATTTAAGACATTTCCATTATCACAAAATGCTGCCTGAAAGAGAAAGAAAATAGATAAATAAATATTTTCTTTTCAATTCAATTCATTTAATTTAATGTTTTAGTTTTCGAATCTGCTGAACAGATGGCGCCTGCATTCGATATATCGATATATTCAGTGCTGGAACTCCAGCTACTTCCGCTGTTGCAGCCATTTTGAAGCTGTTCTAAAAACGGATATCAACCTTGTTTTGTAACTAAAATTGTTGGTATTATAGTAAAAAAAAACGTATAATTTCGTTTTTTATAAAATACAAATAAATTTACAGCCGCCTTTAACTATCTTTGCAACTCAATTGTAAAAACCTCTGAACCTGCTTCTAATTCAAATCGCCAGATTTTATATATAATAAATACTTATTTTCAAGAACTTAATATTAAATTAATCTCTTTGTAAAATACGTCATTTTCAAATAAATTCTTACCTTAAGTAAAAATGTAGTCATTAAACTAATGAATGACAAAATCATAGAATGAGTTATAAACCAACTTAAATAGTGCAGTAACCGATTTGACCCTGCCATATTCATTAAATCAACCTGCTGTCTGACCTTTTCTCGTGTCATATGCTAAAAACAAAAAATGTATATTATTCAATTTGGACACAGTGCGTAAAGTTAAACTTACCATAACCAGTTGGACGAAAGGATAAAAGTAAAAGAGACCAAGGTAAAATAATAAAATAAATTCCCGCTTCCATTTAATTGGATCAATACTATTGCGCCCAAAGTCAATAGTTCTGTTATCTACTTTTCCATCATAGTCGATAAATGGATAGTTGTGTTTAGTTACTTTACTATCTGGAACCTGAGCGGATTTAGCCAAGTCAGGTTGAATCAAATAAGCGGTAATAGCATTCATTATATTCAAGAATCCTTCATCGCGGTAATAAGATGTTGGAAGATTCGTATTCCTGCGTCTTTTATTCGTTTGCCAAAGATTAGGGGGCCATGTTCGAAGAGCACTGGGAAATCGAATGGTTACTTGAGCGTTAGGACCCTGCTCCTTCCAAACAACGCCGCCCAAGTAGTTGCCATTAGTTAGATGTTTGGTCATAGCACTCTCCTTTTTAACCCTAATCACTGCCTGCAGCTTTAAGATATTTTTCAATGCTGGTTTAAGTTCATCCGCAACAGAATCTTTGTTCGTGTATAATAAAAGTTTCTTAAGTGGTGGAGGTTTATCGATATTTGATAGGGAATTGCTTTAAAATGCTATTTGTTAAGTTATCCAAAATAAATTATTTTCCCAGGTACTTACTATAGAGAATTAAATGAAGCATTGTCTCCCATTGTTCCATCATCGCGCGAAAAACACTGCTTGTTGTTTTCATTAAGTCCTCTGCATCGTAAATTTATTAAATTTAACATTAATAAAGGCAAAGCTAGATAAATAAGTATCTCCAGTCTGTTATATGAGATTAAGTTTTTGCCTAATAGCATAAACATTTTTAAGAATTCAATTTGGACATCAAGCACTTTCCGAAACGAAACTTTCAATATATGTAAGTAAGCATACTTTTCACCACCTACTAACGAAAATATTCTTTAGGAATATGTTTATAGGTTTTTCAGGAATCAACAACTTATTCAAGTAATTCTCCAGATGACGGGGACTCTGGCCTGGTTCCTAAAATAAATCACAAAATATGTTAATAACGATTCCATACCTCAAAATGCATCGAACATAGTTTACTTTATCCAAAGAATTTATTTATATTCTATATTTATCGAATATTTTGTTGTTATTAAGTGTACCGGTTACAAAAATTAACGCCTGCCCGAGGCACGGCCCCTTCCGCGTCCCCGTGGACCACCGCGTCCGCGTGCACCTCTGCCCCTGCCGCGATTGCCGACACGACCGCTGTCCTTCTTTTTTGTCTTCGACTTGGGAGTGTCATCGATCAGTAGCGTCTCCAGTGGCAAGCTGTCTGGCAGTATAAAGTATCTGATGTTGTTGCCGCGAATGCTCAGCGTCTCCAGGTGGACGGGATCACGGTTCTTGATGGTCATCCGGACGCTCTTCAGGTGGGTGTTCATGGCCACATCCACGCCGGTAATGGTGCCGTGTATTTGGGTGCCATTCTTTAGCTCAATAGTCACAGTCTCATGACTTAACTTCATCAGGAATCTAAAAGGGCAAAATTAACAGCTTGAATTAGCTTTTGCTAGGCAGTTGTCAAATCTCGCAAATGTGAAAATGTGTTTAGAAGATTGCGATACTATGGCTTAACTCATAACTCATGTTATTTCCAAGATAATATGCAGTTTTAATAACTATAAATATTTGTCCACTGAACATTGTATACAAATACAACGAAATTTCATAGCATCGCGTTTTACATGCGTACATGTGTACATTTTGCACAACTTGCTTGACCTGACTGCAAACTTCAAATGCATAGTTTCTGACAGAATTGTCAATGCATTAATGATTTGCCAATTAGCTTACCTCACTAATTTCATGGTTTTATCTGCTCTTCAATGATTTTCTGCAAAAAAACGCGCACAAACAATGCCGGCTAGTTTACTTAGGATTTTGGTGGTTAAGTGTTGTACATCGCACGTCAAGATAGCAACACCATGGCAATCGCAAATTTTCAGTAGAACCGAACCTGAAATTGTAAATAATTAAACATATAAATTGTATTTATAAAAATATTTTATTTTTACGATTGTTAACTAATTTGTATAATATTTTTATTTAATTTTAATTATTTTTAAACATGCAGTTCAGATTCCAATGTTCCTAGTGACTCATTTGCGCGAGCCAGGGTACATATTCGACTAGTTTATCGATAACGCCGCATGAAGCAAAAAAAATATATTAAGAAAAATAACGATTAATGAATACTTGTTCGCGGCTGCCGTCTATAAATGTTTTTTTTTTAAACACATTTTACGGTGTTTTTTTAGTCGCCGCGACACCAATTGTATAGATAAATACGTTTTTTACCAACGCAAACAACGAATATAATTTTTGACATATGTATTCATCCGGCTCGGAGTGAGAATTAGCAAGCCATGGCGTTACTCTGCCGACGCATGTCGACGCTATTAATTATAATCCTTGCATATATCTTCCTTGGCACGAGATGTGTGCAGGGATCTGTGAAAAGAGGTAATGCCCCAAATCAACCTCTAACGAATTGTACGGCTAAACTAAGCGAAAAGAAATACATTTTGCATATGTACATATATACATATGTACATACATCAAGAACGTTTTGTGGGTGTCAACAAATTGCAGTGTTTTTTTTTTGTTTTTGCAATTGTGAATGAATGTTTTACGATTATCCACGACAAGTTTAATTAATTGCCGGGCGTAAAACTTATCGAGGCATAGTTCTGTAGATACAGCGGAACTTGAACTATGTCGGTAACGCCCAAAGATTACGGGGCAATGGGGTGAGATTTCAATTGGGGGACTAAACAAAGTAGTCGGAGCATATGTACACACTTCCCGATGCACATACATACAGACATAGTTAAGTCTGTGGAATTGTATGTACAATGTACATAAATGTATGTAAGCTCTCTCGTTTATCTGAAACAGCGATTTGGAGTTATATTATATACAATGAAGCACATATGTACGTGTTGATTCCAAAATAACGCTTTCGATAATGAAGTTTTTTATATCCGATGTGGGCGGGGGTTGAATATTCTCTTGGGTCGTCTGGCTAATGAAAATTCGCTAACCGCCCAAACTCTACTTAATAAGGGGGGTTTTATCTTTGGGAAGAGATTAACAATGGGAAGTTTTAGTAAAATGTTAAAGCTTTATTAATCAGTAAAATAATGGGGAACTTCTGCTGATTTTATCTTCACAAGAAAGTGAATGTTAAAGTAAAAAACATATTAAAAAATATTTAAATTAACTTTTGCAGAATGGGCTGAGATAGGAAAAAACCTATCCTTAGAATGTGCCTCTGAAAACGAAGCGGCAGTATGGACATTAGGAAACCAGACTATTGATAAAAACAACACAAGGTAATAAATAAATCTTTATAAAGAAAGAGTTTATAATAACCACTCCTCTTTTAATTCTTCCAGATTCGAACTGAGGACTGATCCCTTAAATCCCAATGACGGCGCTAGTGAAACCAACGAAAGTCCCGATTTTATCAAGTATAAAAATGTTCTGACGCTCCGCCATATTAATATTAAGGACTCTGGAAAGTACACCTGCACCTCCCCTTCGGGACAGAACCATTCGACTGAATTCCATGTAGAGCCATACCTTCCCGCCAAGGTTTTGCAAAGTACCGCCGACAGGATTAAGCGAAAGGTCGGCCAGGACGTGGTCTTGCATTGTCTGATTGAAATATATCCACAAAACGAGACAACAAGCAAGCACACGAAGTGGCTCAAGGACGGCAGCCCCTTTGAGTTCCTGGACACCTTCTCGTCCATCGCCAAACTGAACGACACGCATTTAAACTTTACTTTGGAGTTTACCGAGGTCTACAAGAAGGAGAACGGAACGTACAAGTGCACGGTCTTCGACGACACCGGGCTTGAGGCTGCCTTCAAAGAGATAACCCTTTATGTTATGGAAGAGCCGCAAGTTAGCATCGATTTCGCCAAGGCTGTGGGTGCCAATAAGATATACCTGAACTGGACTGTCAACGATGGCAACGATCCCGTGCAGAAGTTCTTCATTACCTTCCAGGAGGCGGGCACACCGACCTTTCTGTATTATAAAGACATCATTAACGGCAACCAAACATCTTATATTTTGGATAATTTTCGACCAAACACCACGTACTTCTTAAGGATTTCCGGAAAGAATTCAATCGGCAATGGCCAGACCACGCAGTATCCACTGGGAGTCAATACACTCAGCTTCGATCCCATTTTTATACCGAAAGTCGAGACCACAGGGAGCACTGCGTCCACAATAACGATTGGGTGGGATCCGCCGCCACCGGACCTAATCGAGTACATTCAATACTACGAGCTGGTTGTCTCCGAATCAAACAAGACGATTGAGGAGGCTATTTACCAACAGAACTCCCGAAACTTGCCTTACATGTTTGACAAGCTGAAAACTGCAACTGACTACGAATTTAAGGTAAGGGCATGCAGCGACCTAACGAAAACCTGCGGCCCTTGGTCGGAGATTGTCAATGGCACCACCATGGACGGTGTGGCAACAAAGCCAACGAATCTGACGATCCACTGCCATCACGACAATGTGACGAGAAGCAACTCCATCTCCATTAACTGGGACGTACCGAAAACGCCGAATGGCAAGGTTGTTTCCTACCTAATTCACCTTCTGGGCAATCCTATGAGCACGGTGGACCGCGAGATGTGGGGTCCCAAGATCAGGCGGATCGACGAACCGCATCATAAGACCCTGTACGAAAGCGTTAGCCCCAACACGAACTACACAGTCACAGTGTCTGCCATAACGCGTCACAAGAAGAACGGTGAACCGGCAGCCGGTAGCTGCCGGATGCCCGTCTCTACGCCGGACACCATTGGTCGGACAATGTGGACAAAGGTTAACCTGGGCTCAAAGTATATACTGAAGTCGTATCTGCCGAAGATCAGTGAACGGAACGGACCGATATGCTGCTACAGACTGTATTTGGTTCGAATTAACAATGCCAACAACAATGAGTTGCCGGACCCGGAGAAGCTAAATGTCGCCACATATCAGCAAGTGCACAGCGATAACATGACCAGAAGCAGTGCCTACATAGCAGAGATGATAAGTGGCAAGTACTTCCGACCGGAAGTCTTCCTGGGCGACGAGGTGAGGTTCTCCGAGAACAATGAGATTATCAGGGAAAACGATGATATTTGCCGCAAATGTTTGGCGGGTACACCGTTCCTGAGGAAACCGGAGCCAATACCCAGGCCTCCCCCACTGAGCTCACTTTCAAGTAATGTATTTCATTTCCAAGCCGTTTTTCAAATAATAAGTTCTTACTTCACCCCGCAGATGCAGACTTGGATACCGCCGAGAGGGATAACAACCTTATAAAGGGCGCAAACTTAACAGAACATGCTCTGAAGATTCTAGAGAATAAATTAAGATCTAGAAGAAATGCAGTGACCAGCGAAGAGAATCCAGTTCTTGGTAGCTCCATTAATCCAACTGTGCCGCTCTTGGACACCAGTCGAGATGTCTACGATGGTCAGATCGATATTAACTCCAACTACACGGGTTTCCTGGAGATAATTGGTAAGTTTTGGGAACCATAATTAGTAATTTAGTCCTTAATTGCGAATGTAGCCTGTAGCACGCACTTTGTATCCTACATTTTTATAATAAACTTGTAAATATTTATTTTTAATTAATAGTTCGAGACAGGGACAACGTACTGATGGCTTATAGCAAATACTTTGATGTAATCACACCGGCAACCGAGGCAGAACCCATTTCATCCTTGGATAATATGGACTACTATCTGAATATTGGCATCAAGGTGGGAGGCATACTTTTCGGTGTACTCCTCGTGATTATTGTGCTATGGGCTTTCCATCACAAAAAGTCAAAGAACGCCCTGCAGGGCGAAGATACTCTGACGCTGAGAGATTCTCTGAGGTATTTACTCAAGCATTTCTATTTAAATCCTTATAATATATCATTTGCATTGAATTTAAGCAGGGCCTTCTTTGGTCGCCGGAGTCACAACCACAGTCATTTCATCACTTCGGGCAACCACAAGGGCTTTGATGCCGGGCCTATCCACAGATTAGATTTAGAAAACGCCTACAAGAGCCGCCACAAGGACACAGACTATGGGTTCCTGCGTGAATACGAGATGCTGCCGAACCGCTTCAGCGATCGAACAACTAAGAATAGCGATCTGAAGGAGAACGCCTGCAAGAACAGGTATCCTGATATTAAGGCCTACGATCAGACGCGCGTCAAGTTGTCGCCCGTGAATGGACTGCAGACCGCTGACTATATTAATGCCAACTTCGTTATTGGCTACAAGGAGCGGAAGAAGTTTATCTGCGCCCAGGGTCCCATGGAGAGCACCATCGACGACTTTTGGAGGATGATTTGGGAACAACACCTGGAAATTATTGTGATGCTTACCAATTTGGAGGAATACAACAAGGCCAAGTGCGCCAAGTACTGGCCGGAGAAGGTATTCGATACCAAGCAGTTTGGTGATATTTTAGTGAAATTTGCACAAGAACGTAAGACTGGTGATTACATCGAACGAATCCTGAACGTCTCCAAGAACAAAGCCAATTCCGGCGAGGAGGAGGATCGCAGACAAATCACACAATACCACTATTTAACGTGGAAGGACTTTATGGCACCCGAACATCCCAATGGCATCATTAAGTTCATACGTCAAATCAATTCCGTCTACTCCCTGCAACGGGGTCCCATTCTGGTGCACTGCAGTGCCGGTGTCGGTCGTACCGGAACGTTGGTGGCACTGGATTCCCTTATCCAGCAACTGGAGGAAGAAGACTCGGTGTCGATCTATAACACAGTGTGTGATTTACGGCATCAGCGTAATTTTTTAGTCCAATCATTGGTGAGTAATTGTACTAAAACTAAGCTAATGCTTAATAATATTAAAATTTTCGTTTTGTAGAAACAATACATCTTCCTTTACCGCGCTTTATTGGATACTGGAACTTTTGGCAACACGGATATTGGCATTGAAACCATGTCATCGGCCATAGAATCTCTTAAGCGAAAGCCCAACGAGGGTAAATGCAAGCTTGAATTGGAATTCGAGGTAAGTCTTGTTTGATTTAGGTAATTTACATTCTTCATCTTTACGTTCTTTTTCAGAAACTGCTGGCCACCACGGATGAGATTAGCAAATCGTGTTGTGTGGGCGACACAGAGGAGAACAATGTGAAGAACAGAAGTCAAGAGATTATTCCCTACGATCGTAATAGAGTAAGTAATTATATAGTTCACTCTACTAAAAGATTTTGTATTAATTTTTAATCAAATTCTAGGTTATTTTGACTCCACTTCCACTTCGGGACAATTCAACGTACATTAATGCATCATTCATCGAGGGCTATGACAATAGCGACACCTTTATCATCGCCCAGGATCCTCTTGAGAACACCATCGGTGATTTCTGGAGAATGGTTTCGGAACAGAGCGTCACCACACTAGTGATGATATCAGAGGTGGGTGTTGCTTATCATTCTATTTATATTTTCTTCAATTTAATCGTTTTACTATGCAGATCGGAGACGGACCCAGGAAGTGCCCACGCTATTGGGCCGATGATGAGGTTCAGTATGATCACATCCTCGTAAAATACGTGCACAGCGAGAGCTGTCCTTACTACACGCGGCGGGAATTCTACGTTACGAATTGCAAAATAGATGATACGCTGAAGGTGACACAGTTTCAGTACAATGGCTGGCCTACGGTGGACGGCGAGGTTCCTGAAGTCTGTCGGGGCATTATAGAACTTGTGGATCAAGCCTACAACCATTACAAAAACAATAAAAATACTGGTTGCCGATCTCCACTCACGGTTCATTGCAGGTATTTGGGTTAACTTGATTTAAAGACAGAAGTCGACACTAATTAAAACTATTTTCCATTATTAACAGCCTGGGAACTGATCGAAGTTCTATTTTCGTTGCCATGTGCATTTTAGTCCAGCATCTTCGGCTGGAAAAATGCGTCGACATTTGTGCCACAACAAGGAAATTACGATCTCAGCGAACGGGACTTATCAACTCATACGTAAGTCGAATTATAATTCTTATTGGTTACATTTTAAATTAAACATCAACTATTTGCAGGCACAATACGAGTTCCTACATCGCGCAATAATTAATTATTCAGACTTACATCACATAGCCGAGTCAACATCAGATTAAGTTTAGTTTATGTACATATATTTATATACATACATGCGAGATATACATAATGCACGTTTTTGTAAGGAACATCGGTGTGCATCGTGTGTGCTATGGATAAATTATTTGTATATTTATAAAATCTTTTACTAAAGGTATTTACAAGGGCAAATTGTAATTTTTTTAACGGATTTAATTTGCCCGAAACATAATATAATATACAATACAAATATAAATGTAGTGTATACGTATCGTATTGATAAAATTACCAAAGGAAAAAATAAGTAACATATTTTATAAGATACAATGTAATAAAAACTGAGATTAAGAAATTGTACTTTTTGTGTGTGGCTTAATTTTATTGATGGAACATAAAGAAACAAGCAAGGAAGTTAAGGATTTGAATGTCTGTATACTTATGCAGTTTGAATTCAATCTGGAGCTGATTATTTATTTATTAATTTTAAAAGATGTATTTGGTGTAAATAACCTCTTTTTACAATTTTGAAATATCTAATATATTTTTTAAATTCATTTTATTTAATTTTTAGTATTTTATTTTTGGGTTAAAAAATAAATGGGATTAAAAATTTGTTGGATTTTAATCTAAAGGAATGATATCATCAAACTCCTACTCCTTTTTTTCAAGGGACATATGAAATCCTATGTACATAGCAGCCCTTCTTTTACCACCTGTTCCGTGGTGCAACATATACATACATATGTTCCAACCCTTTCCTGCGTAGTAATTTCACCCCACCCAAAACCTTGTAAAAGTTAGGTCCTAGTACTGCTTATTTCTATTTAAATATTTAAATTTCAATGCTACGATTTTACTTTACAAAAATTTGGATTATTTTTTACATGTTCCATAAGGATAAAATCCCACCATGTTTCTTTTTCAACTGTTCCAAAGTAAAGGCAAATTCTGACAGAAAAATATGAATGTCTGACATTTTAAATTAATTATTTTTCTTTTTAGAGTAGTTGACAGCTTAGTAGACATCCACAAAATTAATAAGAGATATTTAACAAATTTGAAGCCCCTCATCATGGATGTTTCTATTCTTATCTCTTATTATCGATAGTATACCAAGCTTCTTCGTACCATCTCTAACGGGATTCATTGTTTACTATTATTTTTGGCAAAACAAGAGAAATTAAGAAAAAATGCCGCCGAGTAAGCTGGATAGCCTTTATCGGCGCATGCTGATAACCAGGTTCTTCGAAAAAGGATGGGGCAAGCCCGAAAATCTACGCAAGTAAGAAAATCTTAACATTAGAGGAAATCAACAAATTTGTAGTTTTTTCATTCAATCACTTTACGTAATACTGAATTGATTTTGACCCAGTTTTTGTTATTTATTCGGGTCTCCAAATTTATAAACAAAACTGGCCTTACAACGCACAGTGACTAGTAAACAAATGGAATAAGTCGTGGTATTAAATAATGGAAATAGGGTGCTCTATTTACAAACCGGTGTTCTCTGAGATCTAAAATCCTTGCACTTTGCACTGCCGAGAGTGCATTAACATTTTAAAGATATCTTGAAGCTCAATGTGCACGGAAACAATATCCTTAATTATATAATAGTATCACAAAATATAAATTTGAATTAGTGCATGTCTATATAATTTTATATTTCATTTCTTCACCCGGATATACGCATCCTTATTATTTTTGAACTTCAGGGTATTCTTTTCTTCCATCTCCATTCTCCCATCATCCTTTATTTTATTATTTAACATTTTATTCAATTTTCATTGGTCTTATTTAGTTATTTAAGATTCTGATGAGAGAGAAACGAGACTGATCTTGGTTTATGGTTAAATTTCATGGCGATTCTCTTCGGAATTTGAGATGTGTTTATTTTTCTAGATTTACGATCCGATTGTTTACATTTCAGTTCCCTTTCCACCAGTGGACGACACTGGATATGACTGCAATTTTTTATTCTCGTGTACAGGTTAGTGGTTAGTGGAGTGAAGAATCGAGTTGCAATCGCTGCGTTTCCTGGAGTCCAACTAATAATTTTTAATTTTGAGATTATATGAAAAATTTCCCTAGAGTTCAATCGAAAAAGACATTAATTATATTCTGTTTAAATCAGGCAAAATCAGCATCGCTTTTACCATCTGTGCAACCAAACTTTCATAATTTTGTCCCATTTTACCCATAATTCATATTCATATTAATTGTCTTTGTTCTACGACAATTATTTCAGAGTATTTCAGTTCCGAAAAATAATATCAAGTAGGGAATCATGTTTCAAGCTTGTACCCCGAGATTATCCAGTGGAGATAACCAAAAAAGAAATCAGTGCCGAGAGCACCCTGATAGAAGGTCAATTCCTGACCCCCCTTGAGTTGCACCTGCCCGGCGTTGTTCCAAAAGCGTCCCAACAGGCCCACTTCCAGCTCTTGATACCGAACAAATGGAAGAGTGAGAAGCACAAGCCAGTATGCATTCACTTGGCCGGAACCGGTGATCATGTGAGTACCCTGGGTAGATCCGAGTCCTGAATCGCAGTAACATAATGTCTGTTTTACTTTCAATAGAGGCCAGACGCCAGGCGATCGGCCATAAGTCAGCAAACTTGAGAAAAGTGGGTCCCACAAATAGAGAAATCTTATTCCGTTCTGCCTTGCCAATCTCATCATATTTGTAATCAGACCATACTTTTCTTTAATCAATTTATTTGTACCATTTATGGGACCAATTTGTAGTCATACATTTAAAAACCAAGCCTGGATTTTTGCCTCCCATTTTCTATTATCATTTCTTGGGTTCCACTTCCACTGATCTCTGATTTATTATTTTGCAGTTTTTTTGGAGGCGCAGAAACTTTGTGGCGAAACCCCTGCTCAAATCCGCCAACATAGGATCCATCATATTGGAAAATCCATTTTATGGTCTTCGAAAACCAAACGACCAAACGTGAGTATATGTGAAGCTCAAATAAATATTTGTATCCCACACCTATTTATTTTTAGTCGATCTAATCTACATAATGTCTCGGATATCTTTGTGATGGGTGGATGCCTCATTCTCGAATGCCTTGTGCTGTTACATTGGTGTGAAAGGAATGGGTTCGGCCCACTGGGTGTTACTGGACTGTCCATGGGAGGACATGTAAGTCTGAAAACATATAAATAATAATTTATTTTGTTGATTATTATCTATAAATTATAGATGGCATCTTTGGCTGCCACCAATTGGCCTAAACCTTTAGTACTTGTGCCCTGTCTATCCTGGTCCACCGCCTCAGCAGTCTTCACAACGGTAAGTTTAATCAAAAATAAGTAATTTATCAGCAAAAAATAATCTATTATTTTTTAAGGGAGTAATGAGCCAATCCATCAACTGGGATATGTTGGAAACACAATATTTTTCCGATGGACAGTACCGAGAACGTCTATCCAAAATGGTCACTGTAATTGACGATGCCTTTTCGGCAGGACAGAGTTTCATCAAAAACTTTAACCAGTCTCTGCACGAGCTGAAAGAGGACATTAGTGACACGAGAAAAATCCAAGAGCATGAGAGCAACACCAACACATGTGGCGACATATATGAAACGCAGGCCGGCATCAGCTGCTCCCAAGATCCCGACAGTTCAATATTCTTAACCAAGTCACTGAAGAACTCCAAGCTCGACTCTGACAACTTAACCATAGATAATATTAAACAGGACCTTAGTCAAAAGGTTGATGGCATCGACAAAGACGTTTTGACCAAGGAGTCGACGACATCAACGTTGACAAACTTGATGAGATTTATACTCCCGCTGTCGGCTCAGAACAAATCAGATAAGATAGACATAACCAAGACGAACTGGTGGGAGAGGGAGGCGTTGCAGTTCATGCGCGGCATGATGGACGAGTGTACCCACCTGAAAAACTTCTCGGTTCCGTTCGACACCTCGCTGATAATTGCAGTGTGTGCAAAGGACGATGCCTATGTGCCACGCGATGGCTGTTCCAGCCTCGAAGATATATGGCCCGGTGCAGAGGTGCGCTATTTGGATGCTGGTCATGTTAGCGCCTATGTTTTGCACCAAAAATTGTTTAGGTGAGCGATTATTCTATGTTTATTTCTGTACTTAAATTATAATGGATTCCTTTTTTTAGATCCTGCATCATCGAGGCATTTGACAGGGCCAAGAAGGTATATGGCAAGGACACGGGCGAAGACCTCAAATGTGATATAACTTATCAGCAATTGTTAAAGAATTATGACAAAAATATAAGTTAGGACAATCAGTTTAGAAAATTAAAATATTAAACATAATAAATAATATGTTGCCATATAATGATTACTGGTTTTATTTGTATTTCTAATGTTAAGTGTAAAATAAATATCCTGTATAAGTATAGTTAAAATTATTATAAAAATGTATATAAAAGTTAAATTAAAGATAGATTTGATTTTCTTAAATAGGGAAAGTAAATAAGAAATTATAATATAACACGTAAGTAAAAAATAAAATAAGCCATTAAGCATAAAAATACAATTTTATTTATTTGAATTTAAGCTTTTTCCCTTTTGGCCATATTGGAACTTTTTCTTTCTCCAGCTCTGGTCACACTGGTGTTTACATTTTGTTTAGTGACTGGAAATAAATAAAGTTAAATTAATCAAAGCTTTGATTGGCCTGTAACTAAATTATAACAACATGGATCCAGTCGTATTAGTTTTGTCATATGGCAGCACTATATCTCCATTGGAAATAGTCAAAAGTAATAATTATATGCCTGAGAATAGGAAAAGATTCCATTTATTTAGACTCTGAAGTACCAGGTTACAGGATTAAACAAAATATTTCATTTATGTATATGTATCTACAGATATTTTATCCGAAATGGAACAACCCAAAGAATCAAACTCAACAGAGTGTTCACTGGATTGCTACAAATGCGACATTAAAACCAAGTACTACAACACCTCCATAAACTTTGTTCCATTTACTGGCAAGTTGGAAAACGTTCCAGAGGATATCTTGCAGGCGACGGAGGCTCTGATAATATACTTTGACCCAAAAGATGTAAGTTTCATCTCTTTTAATGAGATTTCATACAAAAGTCTTTTCTTTCAGACTTCTTTTATCGACACCATTCCCAATATATTGTCCAAAAATGAGCAAATCCAACTGGGTTTTCTTTTGACATCGAGTTCTACGGGTGGAGAAAGTGGCATATCCTTTGGCGAGCTCAAGGAGCGGACCAATTTCTTCTTTGATATAATTACATTAAAGAAGAGCAATAACTCTGACAGCGATTCAGATGAAGGGGAAAGAGAATACGAAGAAGTTGTGGAGGGATTAAAAAATGTCGTCTGGTCAAACGTTACAATGGGCTCCAAAGGTAATATAAATTCAAGCTAATTTTTAATTAAACTAAGAATCTAAGCAATTTCAGAGCACAAGGATGATCTTAGTAATGACGAACTGGATAACCAACTCAAGGACTTTGAAAATTTACTGCTCACTGCGCAGAGTTTACGTAATGATACGAGCTTAACGCGAGAACAGTTCCTGGACAGGGCTGAGCAATTTGCCGGCATAGTTTCTGCCATTTTAAACGACAATGATAGCGATTAGCCATGGTATATCCTATCGGAAGCAAATCCCCTATATTGTTTTTTTGCTATTAATAAAGTATTCTAAAGATTATCCCTTTACTTTATTTATAATCTCAAAACGTGTTCAACTTCAAAGGGTTTTGTTAAATATATTTGGTTTTTATTATTAAAAGCGGTACATATTCTTTTTGCCGAAATAACAAGGTATAAAACGTTGTTTATCTGCTAATGTATGCTTTGAGAGCAGCTTATGTATATTAAGGAATGAATAAATAAAGTGTTTTTTCTTGTTAACTTTCAATCATAAACATAAAGATTCCGTTGTGGGCGATGAACAAATAATATTTTCATGGTTTCGCATTTTTCTGAAATGACAAAGAGATTAACTAGCTGCTATTTAATTTATATAAATTGCAATTACCTCATCGGTGAAGTCCATGTCGTCTTTAATCTGCTTGGATCGGCGCTTCTCGTTCGATGTCAGCAGCTGTGAGACCTTTGTTTGCTTGGCTAGATCGTAGGCTTCCTTTTTACTCCGCATTGCACAGTCTTCGAGAGTCTCGGCAGCCTCGAACATGCCCTGCCGCCGGTAGAGTGCCCCCAGATTCTTAAGAGTAGTTGTGACGGTTGGCGAGTCCACTTTAGCAGCTTTATGCCATCCACCGTATTCGCCATATGGGGTATTCTCTCTGTTGTCGTATTTGTTAACCTCACGTTCTTCGGCCACCTGCCAAATGGGTTTGTTTTTGCTGTCGATGGCCCCAAACTCCCGTTCGTGGGCGCGGGTCAGCACCTGCTTGTAGAGTATCTCCGCTTCAGTGTATCTTCCCTGCTTCAGATAGCAGCCAGCCAGATTATTCTTTGTCTTGGCAACATTGGGATCGTCGGGTCCCAGCTTCGATTCGTAGATGTCAAGTGCTCGCTGGTAATACTTCTCAACCTCGTCGTATTTGCCCTGATTCTGGCAAAGCAGGGCCAGATTGTTGAGCTGCTTAGCAACGTCGGGATGGTCCTTGCCCAAAACCTTCTCGCGGATCTCTAAGGCACGCTTGCAAAGGGGCTCGGCATCTTTGTACTTGCCACGTTTGCCATAGAGGACGGCCAAATTGTTTAAGGTGGCCGCTACGGCTGGATGGTTTTCGCCGAGAGTTTTTCCACGAATCGACAGAGCGTCGTTCAGTAAATTGGCGGCCTCCTTATACTTGTTCTGGAGTGGCATGAAGTATTTTTAATTAATGATTGTATAAATTAAGTTAATCAAGGCGAAGCACCATACCTGATCACGATACACGAGAGCCAGAATGTTGAGCATGGTTGCTACATCGGGATGGTCGTGGCCACTTGTCTTTTCGAGGTCTTCCAGGGCTTGTTTGCAGAGGGGAACGGCTACCTCGTACCTGTAAATGCAGATAGAAATCATGTAGAAACGGTTTATGGTTCAACTTATATTTATGGTTATAACTTACCTGCCCTGCGATGCATACTGAATAACCAAGTTGTGCAGTGTTCGCAGACGTGCTGGAATCTCGTAGCCGGAAGTCTGATTGGCGAACTGGCTGGGTGGAGTGGGGGACATGTTGTTTCTGTCATCGTTCTCCTCATCCGGAAAGAGCTCCACCACCGGATCGGTGCGGGATTTCTCGCAGCTGTCGTCCTGGTCCTGGTTCTCGTCGTACTTCTTTACCGAGGCCATAAACTCCAAATGCTTCTTCTCCTCCTCCAGCTGGGCGACGAGCTGTTCCGAGGCCTGGAACTTCTGCTGTGTGTTGGCCAGTTCGTCGCGCAGCCAGGCGTTCTCCTGATGCAGGCGGCGCACCTGTGTCTTTAACTTCTGCTTCTCGGCCTCGATGTTCTGCATATGGGATGTGAGAGCCATCATCACCTGGGCCTCACTGAGGCCCAGTTCGATGTTCTCGATATTCTTCCGCAGCATGTCCGACTTCTCGTTGTCCTTCTGGACTTCGGCAATGCCGTTCATAATCGAAACATGTTCAACTCGCAAGGCCTCGAGGCCTTGGAGGACTGTTTTCGTATTGGTTATTATTTCGTCCTGAGACATTTGCGTCATTTTGCCGATTTTCTCGATTTTTTGCCTGCAAAAAAGGACACACAAAACCGCTATAAGTACATACTTGCCAAGGAACCTTTACCCATTTTCTGTAATAATGTGAATGATATCGAAATGGGGAGTGTAAAGTCTTATTAATAAATGTGTTTTACAGCCTGTATGATTTAATAGCTTTGGAGACAATCATTTTAACCGTATACAAAATGATTCAAGCAGCGTTAATCAATACGATGAAAAAGGAAAACTGGCATTGCGCATGTTCGTAGTTGCAAAAATGTGGGGGTGGATAATCGAAAACAAATAATATAGTATATTCGATTCTTGTGATAAATACGGGATGTAAATTAATTACTTAACACAAAAAAAATTATTATCAATAACAAGAAAAATTATTGAGATATTGAGGGCCCATTTGAAGTTATTTCATGTTCTTATAGGATTGTGCAATTTGTATTGGAATAAATCAGGGAGATACATTCGATAAATATCGAATATATCCTTGAAAACCTGAGATTTTTATTTGTCAACATTGCCGGTTAAATTTACATAAACAGAAAATGTAGTTGGGAAGTATAAAGTACGTTTTTTGTACCTTATTCATATGTATGTCTATGCAAGGGGGAAAGTAATATCATTTTTCCGTCATACAGTATTTATATAAAAAAGTAATCGTAAAAATAGTGCTTACATCAACAGCAAATAATAAATATACGCGAAGTCGAAGATTTAAATACTCTACAGATAAAAAAAATTATAAATACATATTATATATACAGGAACTTCCAACTAGATATAGTAGTAATTATTATGTAGTCTCCGCCAATTTATTGGCCTTCCGTCACGCACCTTTCTAATTGGAAAACTGGATTGCGTAAAGAGATAGCCAAGTCGGATAAGAACAATGACTTACTTGAATTCTTTATCAAGATCAGAAACAGTTTTCAGCTGGGAAAAACTAAAAACAGTGCATAACAGAAACACAAGTACAAATTGCAACAACACCCTCAGCTAGAGCAACAAAAGCGTATTAAAAGAGTGAGTCATTTTATGTACATTAAATCCAAACCATTAACACAAAAACATAGAGTTAGGTGCACCAGGCATTCGATTACCCTTTCGTAGCACAATGAAAATGGAAGAGTATTCAAATTCGTTTAAAATCTGTGTTTATTGCTAACGGAACACTCCACCGGGGGTTTATTTACGACTGCAAAATGGATCATATTTTCCAGCACAAACTTTTCCTCAAGTGGCGCATATTAAAGCACATACATATATGTATTTACTTGCAACATACACACATACGCACATGAACTGTATGTGTGACTAGAATTTTAGTCACAAAATTCAGGTGGAACTACTTATGTATAATCTATTTGAATGGGGCTGCCGTTATATCGGCCTTTAATAAACTAAATTACTTTTTAAGTGTTCTGCAAAGTATCCAGGAATCAACGTTTTTAATAAAAAATAACTTACACTGAAAAACACTTCTAAAATAAAACCAAGAGTGTGGCCAGGCGCGAGATCTGCAAAGCCATTTAGTATATTTATTACTTGCACCTCGGCCACCTTGCCGCAGAGGAAACGGTGGAATGAAAACACCCACAAAATGTAGAATTTAATAAAAAGAAAAATGTGATATTAATGTAAGTGATTTTAATTAAACGGCATGAGAATTATATTGAGTGGATATTTGATAGACAAATGTAATATAGAAGTATTCAGTTATTTTAATAATGAAAACACATAGCTGCAGTTATAACTACATAGCCTATCAAGACCGAAAAATTGATTCTTCTTAATTGATTCCCACTTATTTTAATAAAAAATTAAGATTTTAATTATAAATGTTTTAAGTTTGCTTAATTTATTTATTTGTTATAATATTTATACATTTTTGATAGTATTATTAAGTACATAGTGTCAAATAACAATCGATGGTTGCTTAAAAAGGCCAAAATTAGATACATCGATAGTGGCATCGATAGTATCCCAGCTCTAATTGTAAATTTGTAAGACTTTTTAGAAGTCTCCGTTTTTGTTCTATATTTTTAATTTTTTACCGTATCAAAACTGAACAAAAGAGTATGCCACCCCCAAGACCGAAGGGGATAGGATTTAATACAGGAGTTCAAACAGGAGCGAGATCAAACTCAAATACGCCCATGTCGGAGAGGCAACAAATGGCTTTACTAATCCAAATGACTGCTACATCTTCGACAGGTAAATATGCAAACAAAAACGCACATCAAAGCATAATATTTAAAACGTTTATAAGCTGGCTAGGTTATCCTTGCAGTGGAAATAGTTCGGTTAGTGTTTTTTATGCCTGACCTGCGATTTATCTCGCGGGCAGTCGGCTACAAACATATGTACAGTATGCATACATTCTACATATGTATGTATGTACATACATAAATGTATCTGATACACGCGAAGCATGTAAAACAGGAATAAAGTAAAGTTAAGGCATCTCTTGGATAATATTTGAAAAAAAACCGGTTTTACAATTAACAAGCTAATTAATTACCTTCTATATAAATTATTAAAAAATATAATAACAATAACATAAATGCTGTTCTTAGTTTAAATTGATGCGGTATAAAATTTGAATTTTTAACTTTAAAGTACATAAAAACACATCTTAAGCTTAATCCTATATATTCTCCTATTTTCACTTTTCAATCTCATGATTCACTCAGCTGTCAAATGTTTTTTGATAAGATTTCTGCTCTTCCAGACTCATCTCGCACCAATTTAAAGAAGAATGAATGCAAGAAAGGAGACGCCGAGAGCGACGAAAGCAACTTGAACGAGAAGCAGGAGGTCCTGGACACAAAAGACAAAAGTTCCGCCGAGGAAAGCAGCAGCGATGGTAAAAACAGCGATTCGACGCATCAGGGTAGCTCAGGAGCCAAGCGCTGTTACTCAGACATAGAGGAGGACTACGAGGAATCGGGCGAGGACGTTAAGAAAAAGAAGCGCAAGGATTCGGAGCATGGCAAGGACTTGAAGGGCGCATCCCTGAAACTCTCATCCAGAGTGGAGAAGGGCTCCAAGCTAGCGGCGACCAAGGGCTCGCCATCGGGCAACAAAAGCAGTACGACCTCCAATGCCGACAAGGAACAGGTGGAGATCAGCAAGAATGTAGACATCGAGAATGAAACCGAGTGCAGCGATGATTACAAGAGTAACGACAGCCTCTACAACGGTGGACTTAAGGTGCCGCCTCTGAAGATTGTGATTCCCCAACAAAACTGCTCCATCGACACTGAAGGCAATGTACTGAGAACCGGCAAGGTGACTGCCTCTCGCAATGCGGCCCTGCCGTACGTGGTCAGCTCCAACAGCGACTCCATCGACACTGTCATAACCAGCCAGTCCATCAGCCCGCACGAGAGCCCACAGAAGAGCAGCATTTGCTCCACAGTTCTGGACGACAAGAATATAAAGCTCTTCAATGACGAGAAGAACCTGAGGGTTCTGCGGAGTTCTCATCGCACCGGTGTCACGAGTGTGGAGCGCAGCTCTAATAACTCCTCCCCACAGATGCAGAGCAGCTCTCCCTCGCCAGCGTCTTCGAATCATGCCAATGACACGGCGGATGTGAAGCTATCCTACAGCAACATGACGTCAAGTCCCATACCGCAAGGCCATCAGTTCGATCAGGAGACAATCACCAATGTCCCGAGCCCCTCCACCTCTTCCACCTCCTCGTCGAAGGAAATAAATCCCTCGTCGAACGTAGACTTGCATCCGCGCAAGCGAAAGATACGGCCCAAGAACACGGATGACAGTTCCAAGAACTCGAATGCCAACATGGATTCGGGAGCAAATTCTGAGGAATCTCATCCCCACGATCATCCTTTCACCAACGGTTTCCAAATGTTCTTGAGCATCCGTCGCCAGATCGAGAAAAAATGGAAGAGCCTGTACCCCATCAAGCCGAGACCTCCGCAGGGATACAACGACTATTTGCTGACGAAGAAATCGTACTTACTGAGCCGCAACTCGGAATCTCCGGCTGTGGATATTCCCAGCACTGTGCCGCAGGCCATGACGCGAATTTATGAGGACCAGGAGAAGGCCAGGCGTGATTTAATCCAAGCGCACACCGTGGAACGGGAGAAGCTCTGCATGAATGTAGAGCAGGAGATAATAAGGGTCCATTCGAAGGCGGCCAGGAGTATATCTGGCCAGTCGGCGCCGTATTCCGTGTGTACATACCTAAAGGACGACGAGGTCTACAATCTGTTCACGCCAGAACAGGATGAGAAGGAGAAGAGTGCACGGTGTCGCTTTAATGGCCGATTGCTACTCAGCTGGCTGCAAGATGTGGACGATAAGTGGGAGAAAATTAAGGTATGTTGTGCTTATTTACAAGTACTTTCCAAACGATAGAACTGATAAATGTATCTTTGCTCTTTTATATAGGAATCAATGGTGCTGCGTCATCATAACGAGGCCGAAAGTCTGCACGCCGTTCAGGTTATGGACTGGAATATATTCGCGAAACGAAATAGACTCTGTGACAATCCGATTGAAGTGAATTTGGAGCATGTTCCAATAGTTTCAGTTGGCGACGATTTTGATACATTACCGACATAACTACGAGATTCAGAAAATAAAGTTAAATTGTTACAAAATTTAAAAAACGCAAGGGTTTTCCTCTAATATCTTCATATTTATTTAACATTAATTATATACTTCTATTTACAATTCTCTCATCGTGCATTTAAGTTGTCAACAATATTTCTGGCATAGTTAACAATGTCCTGCAAAAAATGAGTAAAAAATATTAATTTTGTAACCCTTACAAACACTTTTCAAAATCCTACCTCGCAGTTTTCCGTCTGTTTGTTTTTGGAGATGATTTGCTGGAGAATAGACAATATTTCCTTGCGTTTTTCTGTAGAAAGTTTCAGTTCTGATTCTTGCGACAGAGACGACAGGGCAAACAGAGTAGTTTCTTGCTTGACATCAAACTCTGTAATGGGCTTCAGATTCTCCAAGAGAACAGGGAAAACTTCTGCCTTGACAAAGTCATTTCTGACATTTTTGTCGCGAGATGTTAGCGAAGCAATAAGAAAGGCTGCCTTTATGTAGATATTAGAGTTGGTGGACTTTAGGCAGGGTTTCAAGGACTCGATACCCTTTATGTGCTTAAACTCTTTGTATCCCGGTGGAAAGTTCCTTATTAGCGATGAAATTGCATATATGGAACTTCGCACAATTTCTTCATTCGCATCACTCAAGTTCTTGGTGAATTCAGGAAGGAACTTCTCGGTTATGAAATAATTCTGACAAAACGTATTATTCTGTGCCATTTCAGCAATTGTATTGAGTGTCAAAACTCGTACTTCACTTTCCAAATTTTTTACGTAGCGAAGTAAGGTTGTGCCTCCTCCCATTTTTACCAAGGAGTTGGCATTATCGATGTCATCAATGTGGCTCCTTATAACTTCTAGACTTTCCATTTTGTCCTCTGCGGTGGCTTCCTCACTGTTTAAAATAACCAAAGCCGCTTTCAGAGCGGTCGCAGCATCGGTTGTCATGGCACTCAGGGCATTTTCCAAAAATTGATTTTTCTAAAAGAAAAGATATGTTACTTTTTTATACAACTCCTCAAGGAAAAAGCACATGGGCAAAATAAGTTCTAGATGCTTCGACTGATTCATTGCCAGGCTCAACATTCTAGACATTTCAGGGTTTTAAGACTTTGATTTTATATTGAATGGCCTTTTACTTAAGCATTATGTTTTAAATATAAACAGGATATGTTTAAAAGTTCCCAAAGTTGTTTTGTTTACAAACCTCAACATCATCTGCTGCCTCGTTCGGCCCTTGATCTGCATTTTGGTCCGTATTTTGCACCGTATATTTAAGCACATTCTACAAAATATAAGAATGTAAATAGTTTTCCGCATAATTAACTAAATAAAGTTCCTAACCTGCAAGCTTAGAGCTCCTCTTGGGACGTTCGAATTGGCCATTTTCTATTTTAAGTAAATAGATGACTGGAAACTCTAGTAATTTTGTGTTTATTTGCCAACAATAGGGATGGTATATCAAATGTATCGCACAAAATCGATAAATAAATAAGTTGTCAGGACACGAGAGTTAAATGTATATTTTTCAATTTAAATAAACTACACAAAGTCAATTTAAAATTGGCAACATCTCTAGGCAATAGACTATTAAATTAACGATTTTTTTATTGGGGATAAAACCACCTGTTGGCCTTTTAGAAGGTGCCTCCGATAGACCGTGATCCGAATTCGCGTTCCATTTCACGCAGACGTGTAAATAGTCCCCAATCATATGTTTTCAGTTGTGATCTCGGTTGGAAAGTTGATAAAAACAAAAAATATTAAAACTAGGATTAGCGTCGTCGGTAAATAAACTCAAGCATGTTACGAGACCTCATAACATGGGTGTTGAATACATATCTTGGCAAATATCTGGAGAATCTGAACTCTGCCCAACTCTCGGTGGCGCTGCTGTCGGGTAATTTTATTTAGTGATATAATGTTTATCTTTATTTCGCATCAAATACACGTACTTACTGTATTTTTCCCCACCTAGGCGAGGTCGAGCTCGAGAATATACCCATACGTAAGGATGCTCTCCGCTCGTTTAACCTGCCGGTGGAAGTCACCGCCGGCAGCATCCGGAAAATCAAGTTGCAGATACCGGTCCGCCAGTTCCGGACCTCGCCCTGGTGCATCTCGATCGAGGGACTGTTCTGCATCATTTGCCCAAAGAACCTGGACAACTGGGACTATGATAAGGAGAAGCAGCAGGATCTGGAGTACAAGCTAGCCGTGCTGGACACGGCCGAGGCTGGGTGGCGGTCGGAGAAGGGCAAGCAAATGGAGTCCTACTACTTCTCCTCGTACAACAACTGGCTCAAGTACGGCACCAACATGGCCACCAACATCATCGACAACATCGAGCTCAAGATATCCGACGTTCACTTTCGGTTTGAGGATATTGTGGACACCGGCAAGAGCAAGATATGCACGGGCATCAGGATCGGATCCCTGACCGCCCAGAGCTGCGACTGTGATTGGACCAACGGGTCCTACAAGATGAATAACAGCGAGATGACTTACAAGCTGGTGGAACTCAAGGAGCTCTCCGTGTACTGGGATCTGCTGCACGACGACATCAAATGCCAGTCGTACTCCAACCAGGAAATCCTCGAGAAGATGAACTCCACCTGCGAACTGAGGCCCCATAACTTTATAATTAAACCCATTTGTGCGACAGCTCGATGGAAGCGTGACAAGTGCCAACAGGTGATACGTACCAAAGACAAGCCCAGGGTCTCTTGCGAGCTCCTGGTGCCCGAAGTAGTGATAGACATATCCAAAGTCCAGCGAGTGCAGATGTTAGATAAGCTCTCGGAAGTTCGCCACGTGCGGGAGGTGCGGCAGTACAGGCTAAGGCGACCCAACAGCAGCGTGGCTTTTAGTCCGAGCCAATGGTGGCGTTATGCCGTCGCCTGTCACGGCTTTGACTTCAAACGCAATGAGGAAAAGTGGTCCACGCTCAAGGAGAACCTCCGCTACATGCTGCTCTACAAGACGATCATCTTGAATCCGAATGAGAACCTGTCCAGCGACGACAAAGAGTTCAAAGCGTACTTCGAGGGTGACAGGAAGATCTCTGACCTGACCATTATGAGGAGAATATGCTTTGAGAAGGTCTTCACCAAAGGATTCGCTTTCGAGTCGCAGGACGTGAAGGGGAAGAATATGCTGTTCCATTGGTTTCCCAACTGGATGGGCTGGTATGCCAACACACCGAGCACTCCCAATGGCGAGCAGGATGAGTCGCTAAAGCACTTGGAAGATGATATATTGGTGGCTCTGGAAAACTCCCTTCAGAACTCCTCGGACCTCAAGAGCGATGCCGTCTTCGGGCACTTCTCTATTAAGCTGTTAAAGGGTCTTGTCATCCTGCAGACGGATGAGAAGCTCAGCGACGAGCGGAACAAGTCCATGGAAATGCAATTCAACAACTTTTCCGCTTACCTCCAATTGAGTCCGCAATTAACGTCCTACACGGTGGGCGTGTCACTGCATGAGATCTACCTAATGGACAAAACCAGCCTGGAAACCATGCACAATTATTTAATTAAGCCGCAGACAGGGAATGCCAACCAAATAGCAAAGAGTGGAGTCGAGGAGGATATTCTGTTTCAGCTGCAATACGAAAATTGTAACCACTTACGGTTTCAACTTAATATTAAATCAAAGGGCTTGGATCTTATTTATAACGAGGACGCCATACAGTGGCTGTTGGATTTCCTGGCCGACTCAAGCCCCGAGAAATATACGCCACGCGATCGCGTCGAGAAGAAGACGGATTTTATGAAGAACTGGAATCAAATGTTCAGTGGCAATGAGGTAAGTATCTCCTAATTACGTTTCTAATTATTACCTAATACTATACTTTTAACAGGTAAATCGAAAGACTTGGATGTTTGAAATAGAAATCTTTGCTCCGCGTATAATTTTCCTGGAAAACTACAAAGTTAGTAACTCATTGATGGTTTTGTTGGACTTTGGTAAGCTGGAAATGAGAAAAATGGAGGTTAAGCGAACGATACCTGTGATAGAATCGGCTGTAACGGATAATAATGCAAGCGATGATGACGAAACCTACCTAACGCCGTGCTCAACGCCCCCGGCATCGGAGAAAAGTGGCTCAAAATCGCCGACACTACTCGAAAATCCTAAGCTAGAGGAGGGCTTTCTAAACAAGAATGTTCAGCTGGAGTACGTCCTGCACAATAAGATATATGATAAATATCTTATCAATTTCACCAATCTGCAAGTTCTGGTCTGCAAATACGAGGAAAGGTGGCAGGCCTGCCTGAAAACCTCTTCGAATTTCCACCTGATTGATAAATTCAATATCAATCTAACCCTCGAGCAGAGGAACATATTCACCGTGGACCCAGAGTATCCCTCGTTCATGCTCTTCGGCACTTGCCCCACGATATTGATTCACGGCAACGAGGAGCTCATTAATAATTGCTGTAACATCATGAGACCCATAATAAAGGCCTCAAAGGAAATGGAGAATATCTACAGAGGAGGCAACACCATATACGCTAGCGAACGAATCAAGAACCTGGCCGAGGATGATCGCAGTCGAGTGGTCATTGAGTTCGTGATGGATCAACTGGTGATAGAAATGCAGTCAACGGAGCGGAGTATTGCTGAGCTGCAAATTATTGGAGCAAGAGCTGGCTTGACCAAAGAATCAAACGAAACTAATATTTCGATGTCAGTTCACGGTCTACTTTTGGTCGATGCCATACAGTCCTTCGGTCCGGACTTTGAACTGTTGGTGGCCAGCCATCGACACGTCGGGTAAGCCTTATCACCAAATTTCTTTAATTACGCAGCAGCAGCTTCTTAGAATGCTTAGCTTAATAAGCCTTTAATATGATCTCTGTTCCATTTAATTTAATTTATTTAGAATGGATAGTTTGTCTGGCAGCCTTAAGCATAGTGCAGTTGTTTCGCCAACCTCGCCTGGATCACCAAATTTTTTCGATAGAGCTACTAGTCCGCATATGATTACAAAAGCAGTTCAAAATATTAAAATGGGTAAGTGAATATTTAAGATTTAATAAATCTGAAACTTTAACTTACGCTTAACCACTTAATAATATACTTTTCTAATTAAATGTTTATTAATAATGTTATTTGAATTATTAATTAATATTTTAGGTGACAAGTCAACGGAATTCTGCGAGGATGAGGACTCTCAGGCTCTTATTTCTATAGACATTAAAATCGTGCCGCCAAATCAGAACAATTCGGCGCAACTTCACACAACCAACATTGCTTTCAATAGTTTGGATATTATTGGTTTGTATTTACTATTGTTCAATCAAAAATTACAAGAAAATATATGGTTTAAATATATTATTTATTTCAGCCAATCAGGATACGATTTTGGAAATTTTAAACTTTGCAAAACGAACGCTTTTGACACAGAATATCTTCTCAAGTGAAACCATGGAGCTTAGAAATGAATCGCAGCTGGAAGAAGTACCAAAAGAAGAATTGGATGATGATCAAATTGATCAGAAAACGCATAATGAGATATTTTTCGACTTCTTTCGCTTGAATATTCTATTGTTGTACACCATCAAACGCGACAAATTTAATTTTGGCCGAAAAGTGGGTACTGTTACATTGACAGAAGCCAAGATTAATGCATCCTTTCAATCGGATCTGTCCATTTTTGGCTCTCTCGGTGGAATACAAGTGATCGACATAACGCCAGAAGCCTTTTGCCACCCGCGAATTCTTTCTGTGGGCCGAGACACAATTCTGAGGACGTCCGATACGAATAAGCAAACGGTTCTAAGTCAACTTTCAAATGAGATTTACTCAAACAATTACAACGAAGAGAAAACCGATGATGACAGCGATGCAATAAGCTTTCAAAGTCATTGGAGTGATAAAACGACTTGCACTTTTCAAATGCGAATGGCCTCAGCTTCTTACACTCATTGCCCTAGGTTTCTGAGGGATGTAAATGCTTGTATAACATACTTTAAAAGGAGTTTACGGTGAGTTGAAGAATATTTTAAATTTTTCAATAAAAGTCTTATTTTGCTTTTTTATGTTTAGCGAGTTTGCCACCTCGATAGGTAATAAAGCCACCGATATGGCTAAGGAGTTTGTGCAACAGGTAAGAGCAGTCGAGCAAACAGGACCGGTTCATCCACAGCGGAATCGCCAGGACAATTGGTAAGCTAAAAATGTATATTAGAAAAGTATTCATATATTTAATATTTCAAATATTTTTCAGGCTTGATATAATAATAAGCAGTCCAATAATTATTTTACCAATTTCCAATACAAGTACAAATGTCTTAATAGCAAATTTGGGTAAAATTAGCTGCACAAATGCTGTCTCCAAGCATAGCGACTCAGATGATTATAGTGAATCATATACGATAGAAATCAAGAACACCTATGTTTATTCCTTGAATATTGACGAACGAGATTACAGTTTTAATGTTCATCCAGCCAAAAATAAGGATGCGATTCCCATATTGCATGACACGGCAATCACTTTACCCATTTATGCGGGTTATAGTGAAGATAATGGACAGGAAAAGCAATTGAATAGTATAACGGTACGTATTATGATTATTTTTATAAAACTTATACAATATCTGGGGTGCCACATAAATAACTTTGCTTGTGAACCTATGCAATAATTTATTTAGTCTCCAGAATATTTAAATAAGTTTTTAAATTACTTTGCAAAACTCTCTTTATTCCTAATTTACATTATAATTCCACAGATAAAAGGAAGTATGGTTGAGGCTTTAAAAGTATCACTTAACCGAAAGCAATACGAGTTACTCTTGGAGTGCATTCAATACGCAACGAACTTTTCCAATGGATTAACAAGCGACCCTGAAGATCTTGATCAAAATGGAGACAGTGAACCCACTTCGAGTATCGAGGACGAGCACATTATAAGCACGATTATACAGTTCTCGGTGCCGGTATTCCAAATAAACCTGCAAAATGAATACCACAACGATCTGATAAATTTAACATTCAAAGACTTTAACGTAAAGCACATCGCCAAAGGCCACGACAAGGATGTGGAAGTAATGCTAAAGTCGGTTTTAATGGAAGATTTAAAATCGGATTTCACATCACCGTTTAGAAATATGGTGACTTCAATAGACCTCGAAAAGAGTAGCAAGAAAAACGAACTCACCTCGTCCTCATGCCCCGATCTGCCGAGCTACTGTAATTCATTGAAATCGCGATCTAGTTCCGTGCCTTCCTGCTTTAACGATTATGTTCAGCTGAAGGACTTTAACGGCGATAGAAAACCGTCAACGTTCTGCAGAAATAGTAAAAAGGAGTTGGGGAAACAGCCCAGGGAAAGCCAAACCTTGGTGACTTACATATCCCATACAGGGCGGTCGCCTCAGGACGGTAAACTGGAGAAGTCAAGTTCGATTCAATTTAATTGCTTGAACTTGGCCATTTGTGTCGAGCGCTGGTATACGATATTCGACTTTTTCGGCCTGGTTTCCGCCGATAACTTGAATGAAAACTATACGGAAGAGAAGAAACTAGTAGAGAAGCGTAAGTGGTTGTGTCTTGGTTAAAAATTGGGATTTAACTTATAATTATTTTAGGTATTGACGAACTTTGCAGCAGATTAAAAGTGTCTATCAGGAGCTTCAACTTTACCCTGATACGAAACGAGTCCCTTCTCTCCAGAGTGAATGTGTCCAATGCCGTGTTTGTGATTCTACAGGACCACAGATCAAAAATAGTTGAGGGTTGCCTGGGATCCGTTTCTGTTTACGATCTAACCAAGTATGGAAATATTTACAAGCAAAAGTTTTTAACAAGTGGGTCAGAAGCGCTTAATTTTGTTTATAAAAAGTAAGTAAATTAAAGAAATTAAACTCTTTGTTTATATTAAAAAGTTTTATTTATTAATTATACGTATTATGCAGGAAACTGGTAGATTTGGAGGCACTGAAAACCTTGGACACCGACTCAACGCTGCGAATTAACATGGCAGCAGTGCATTATATTCACACTAAACGATTTTCCACTGAATTGCATGTATTTGTCAAAGATCTGCTGCAATTGCAAACGGTAAGGTTACAAAATATTTAATAACTAATGTACATTTTAAATTTTTTATTATTTCACAGCCTGTGATAAGAAAGCTGAAGAAACAAAGTCAAAGTGGCAGTGAACAAAATATGCGTCCATCGAAAATGAAGCTGGTAATTCAAGCGGACTCCCCGGTTATTGTTCTCCCGGCTTGCTACAACAGAAATGAGGTAATAATCGCTTACCTTGGCCAATTTACCCTGAAGAACAGCTTCCACTTGGCCAGCGATGAGAATATTATAAGCAAAATGACCGCACCTCCCTTACCAAATGAAATTCTGGACGTAATGCGTATTGATTTGGTCAACATAAACCTATTCTCCGGCGAAAGAAGCTCGATGAAGGTTAAAGGTGATCAGGAGAAGAATCGAATTGTAATTGCTGACATGAACTTCCTGAGACTGGGTCAGCCATTCTTCAACGAATCGTGCTTTCTGCACCTGCAACTGGAGCGAAATCTGTCAGCGGAAGGCGATCGCGTCTGTCCAGATATAAGTGTTCAGGGAACCTTCTCGAAGCTGAATGGCATGGTGAATATTCAACAGTACAAGTTAATCCGGAGCTTTTTGAACAACAATATTGGCGAGCAAACGGACGACATTTACATGAATTATCACAACAATAGCTGCACCTCCATTGAGCGCCTTTCGACCATCAGTTTAATTCAGAAAAAGAGCGAAGCACCCGCCAGAACGATTTCCATTCTAATTTCGATTCGTATCCTGCTGGAAGATGTGTCCTTGTTGCTGGCCCTCAACACGTCGCAGAGTGCTGTCATAGAACCTCTGGCTTGCATCCACTTCCTGAAGTCGACGCTGGAAATAGACCTGTTCAGCGATGGCTCACAGGATATTGACTTGATATCGAGCAACATACTGATTGTTGACGAACGGAAGGTGGAGTCTGGGGCGGGCAATGAGAACATGTTTAAGAATATCCTGGAACCATCGAAGAAGGAGGCGAGAATCGAAAACTCTGTGCAGGTGGAAATCCACTGCCGCAAGAAGGCAAACTTTAGCAAGTACACGATAATGCTGAACAACATGCGGGTGTTTGCGCTCATCACCTTTCTGGATCAGTTGAAGTCGTACCTCCAGGAGGATTCGCCTGCTCCACCCACCGTGGTTAATAGCCAAGTATCGCAGAAGCAGCAGATCGACAATACCGTTTCCACAGAGTTTGTGGTGAACATAACCGATTCCGAGATAATATTGGCTGAGGAATGCAGTCGCCTGGACTCGAATGCCGTTATTTTGAAGAGCACGACGGTTATTTGTTATAAACCAAACAGTAATTCGGTGCCTTTATCGCTGGACATTAATCACCTGGAAATATTCTCATGCACCTTGGACGCCGAAGAGGAGAGCGCTCTGTCCATCATCGATCCCTTCACCTTAAACATTGAGCTGCGGAGCAATTGTCTGAACATTCTCATTCAAAAGCCACTGAATATTCGACTGTCATATGTGGATGTCAAGCTGTTCTCGCGGATGGTGCGCCTGTTGCCTACACAGACATCGCGGTCAAAAAACGTCATTTCTAAGGCTAATTCTGACCTGGAGAAGGTGGCTCCCCTGGTGGCGATGGGCTTCGAGCTGTCCGACTGCCTGTACGCCATGCAGGTGAACAATTGGCGGATCAACGATGCGGCTTTGTGGCTGTCGCAGCAAAAACAAAGCACCTACCGAAATCCCGCCCTGGAAATGAAGACTGCCGTGGTGGACGCCAGCCTCATATCTGTGTTCATCATTGACGATTGCATGGACGCCGATGTGCCGCTACTGGAGGTTTCCCTCTCGAAATTCCTGCTGAACTACACCTTCAAGACCAAGGATTCCAATCCCAAAGAGTCGAATATCCAGCACTTTAGCCTGGGAAACATCGACACGGAGGCCGCTGTCAACTATTACAATCGGCGGCTTAGCGGCTGGGAACCAGTGGCCGAGACTTGGGAATCGAATCTGAAATGGAAGTACACCAAGGGTCACTTGAATGAGAACAAGAAGCGCTTTGAAATTGGAGTTTCCAGCAAGCAGATGCTTAAGCTGAATGTCACCTCCACATTCATTGAACTCTTCCACATGGTCCTGCAGAACTGGACCAACGATTTCAATGACAACGGGGCCAAGAACTTCAGGCAACGTTCCCCATTCATTCCCTTCGCCCTGCAAAATCTCACCGGAACACCGCTGCTCTTCAAGCCGATCTATGCCCCCCTTGGCGACCTATCCTGCTCCGACTTGCAGCAGTTTGAGCTGATCAAGAACTGGAGTTCGGTGCAGCCCAACGAGACGAAGACATTTGATTTTAGCCAAAAGAGTAAGCTGCGGCACGTCCACTCCCACCAATTGAATTTGCATCAGATTTTCGTGCAAATCCATGGCTGGACTCTGATAGGACCGATATCCATAGACAAGGTGGGCATGTTCTTCCGCACCACCAATCTGGATTCGCAGTATTCGACAAAGAGTAGGATAGTCTTCGACATATCCCTGATTGGATCCGCTCAGAAGCTGATTAAGGTCAAGTCATCGCTGTTCATAGCCAACAAGCTGGATCGGAACGTATTCCTCAAGATGTCGCTGAAGAGCACGCAAAGTGACGGACTAACAGCCATCAGTGTGGTGAAGCCCAACGATGAGCTCTCCTTGCCGCTGAAATTCATCGATGCTTCGCTCCATGTGGCACATAGCACGCATAGTGAGAGTGAGGCCTACGATGAGACGGGCTTTAGCAACGAGGAACTCTTGTGGAAGCTCTGTGGCAAGGACAACACGCGGCAGTTGCTCGTAAGCTACGACCAAAACAAGAGTATATTATACACACTGGTCAATATCAGCAGGATTATATACCACGTCAAGGAGCAAACCTTGCCGGGCCACCTGATTACCCTGTTGCCTCCACTGAAGATCAACAATATGCTCTGCTGCGACTTGATGTTCAAGATCCATGAGCATGCCACCGGCAGGATAAACTCATCGGAGAGTGCCAACATCTACAACGTAAACATCTACCAGCCTTTGAATCTGAGCATCACGCTGGACAACTTTCAGCTTTCTGGTCAGCTGAAGGTGCCCACAAGTCACACGGGGGTTGTGGAAACGAAACTGAAACTGTTCGACATTAAAAAGCGAGAGCTGCACCTGCGCATCTCCATTCAGTTTGTCAAGGGCAAGGGCATGGAGATCTACATCAGTGCTCCGGTTTGGATCATTAACAAGACGGGACTGCCGCTGATTTACAAGCAAGAGGGAACCAATAACACGGCGGCAGGACAGTTTGAGGAGCACGAAACGGCGCGACAAGTGGCGCCCCTAATGTTCTCGTTCTCCGACCAGGAAGGATCGCCAGCCCTGGAGTTGAGACTGGGAAAAGCCTACGGGTTAAATAATACGGTAAGACTATTGCGTTAAATAATCATTTTCTTCTCCGTTTTTTTTTAATAAAAACTTTACCTTAACCTTCTTGCAGTGGTGCAAGAGTTTCAGTACCCACAAGGACCTAACTCACCGGGAACTGCGAGCTGAAAACACCAAAGGCAGCTATGCGATTGGAATCAGTGTGAGGCGTGGACGTGGTCTGTATGCCAGCACCACGTTCGTGATACTCTCTCCCAGATTCCATTTGCACAACCGAAGCGGTTACCGACTGGAGTTTATGCAGCTGTGCGACATTGTCAACTATGTAAGTTACGAAATACAACTATTAATCCATAAATTTTAATTTATGATTTTATTTCAGGATCGCCCGGACCCGCGTAAGATAATTTCAGCGCCGATCGATTGTAACTTCGCCTTTCATTGGCCCAACTGGGATCAGGAGCAGTTTATTTGCGTACGCATTCCGGATGTAGAATGCTGCTGCTGGTCGAAGGGAATTCCCATTAATGACGATGTACAAAGTTTGTACATCAATGTGCGAAACGAGTGGGGTGAAATGTTCTTTTTGCGACTGGAAATCATCTCCAAGGATGCCACATTTATTCTCCTGTTTACCGACGCTCGCACACTACCGCCACCGATTCGCATTGATAATTGCTCGGAGGTAGTCATCAATTTCTCGCAGTTGCGTTCAAAGCCAGTTTGGATTACGCCAGTTCGACCGCAATCGTCCTTGTCCTATGTCTTGGATGATCCCTTGGGATTGCACGCCTTGCTGATGGAGGCACCGGGCGGCAACATGATCGAGTTTCCCATCAATAATGTGAACATCATAAAAAAGACGCTGACGTACACCAACTTCATTTACATAGCATTTCATGGGACATTCGAGCGATCGACCAGCGAGGAGGAGAGCAGCCCACACAGACATTTGGTTTTGGGAGTTCGCGGCCGTAAAGTTGTGATTATGGAAAAGAACTCGGGGGATCGTTCCCAGCTGTGGCTCATGAACTCTAATGGCCAGCTGGAGCACGAAGGATCCACGCCGCCGATTCAATCGAACGATGCCAATGCGGTGCGTCTGGTACTCGACCTGGAGAAGCCCCCGAATCCCATGGAGTTTACAACTTTGGTGGTTCGAACGCCCAATAAGCAAAGAGTGACCACTCAGACGTGGAGGTTTGAAAATGGCCGGCTAATGTGTCATGCCAATATGTGCGTTCAGGTAAGAAGAAATCTATTTATAAATTGAATTATATTCTTATTTAAACTTGCATTTTTCCAGTCCCGATATGAAACTGGCCTAAGGCCGAATTGTGAAGCGTATGTGGGCCGCACTGAATGTAATTCATCGAATCAAAAATCCATACCGATTGGACAGCATATTGTGGCACAAAAGCTGAGACCTGGCTCCGGCCAATTGGAACTGTCGACAAGAATGGATGGCCCCATTTCCACAATAGAAATATGTGATATTAAAATTAAACAGAATTCAGTATTCCTCACTCCCGATTTACTCTGGATGCACGCTTCCCTCAACAATAGACAAATTACAGATAAGGGAAAGATATCGATCACGCACGAATATCTGGTGGGTAAAATACAATAATCTCTATACCATATATTATAATTATATATTATTTACCAATTCCAGATCAATGTTGAGCTCGTGAAAGGCATTGGCATTTCCATAATTACCCGAAAGCCTTGCGAGGAAATCATGTTCATCAGCCTTGATCACATACACTGCGATATATCGCAAGGTGCTCTGGAGAACTCATTGGATTTGAACATCTCCTACATCCAAATCGATAACCAATTGCTGGACGCTGTCAGTCAGATAGCTTTGCATACGCAAACCTCATCCTCGGATCACGATCAACATAAAAACGCTGTTGTTCTCAAGCTGAAAATGTTGCCGTGCCCCAATAAAAATGCAATCATTTTCAAGTACTTAACTCTGGACTTGAAGCCATGCACTGCAAATTTGGATGAGAAGCTCATACTGAAAGTGGCTTCGTTTCTGGGCTATGGAAAAATCAACAGACAGAATCTGAGTGTGCAATATCAATTTGAAAACTTTGAGGACAAGCAGCCGATTCTGCAGGATATGAAGAGATACTACTTCGAAAATTTGAGTATTGGAGCGACGCAGGTAAATATTTTTGAACTCCCCTTTCAACAAATCCTCTCCAATTGATACAAATGTTCCTTAAAGGTTCGACTTTCCGCCTTCACTTCTTCCAAGCTACCCGTTGAGCTGCATGAAACGAAAAAAACCCTAGGACTTACTCTGATTAAATTCGAAGATGCCCTCATTGAGCTGGATAGATATTCGGATAAGTTACATTTCGAAACATTAGACGTTTATCTGAAGGAAATGAAAAAGCACTACGTAAATCAAGTCAAGTGGCATGCTGCTGCGATATTGGGAAGTGTGGATTTCCTAGGAAATCCTCTTGGGTTCGCCAACGATCTTTCCGAGGGCGTATCCGGACTGATTTTCGAGGGCTCCGTCAAGAGTCTAGTGAAGAACGTCACGCATGGCATATCGAATTCGACGGCCAAGCTAACGGAAACCCTATCGGATAGCCTGGGAAAAGTGGTGCTGAATGACCACGACAATGAGACCAGGCAACGGATACTGGAACTGCAGTCTAACACGTCCGGCGGACACCTAGCAGCTGGTCTGAAGGGTCTCGGATTTGGATTGCTGGGCGGCGTAACGAGTATTGTGAGGCATACGTACGATGGTGCTTACGATGGTGGAGTTCCTGGCTTCCTTAGCGGCCTGGGCAAGGGATTGGTTGGCACAGTGACGAAACCGATCATAGGAGTGCTAGACTTGGCCTCAGAAACGGCCAGCGCGGTGCGAGAAACGAGTCGAGATACACAGAAAAATACTCCGGATCGAAAGAGATTGCCCAGATGTGTGACCGGTGCTCCTGGTGGCCTCCTACCCTTGTATTCCAACAGGCAAAGCAAAGGACAACAGTACCTCTACCTCATTAATCACAAGAACTTTTCGGAAAAGATCATATCCTACGAGGCGAATCTGTGGAGTGATAAGGAGGCGAGGCTGCGCCTGTTGGTTTCCACCGAATTTGTACGAATTTTCTCATTAGTTGACGGCAATCCAACCATTATGCTCGAGTGTCATCTCTGCGAGATACTCTCGTGCCATCCTCTGGTCACGAATGTGGGAACAACGCCATCGACGAGCAGTAGGGCGGCGTCGGCCGCGTGTCACTACATTGAGATATCTACAAATCTACCGAAAATAACGAGACCAAGGATACGATGTCGATCGGAGGAGTGCGCTGAAGCGGCATCGAGATGTGTAAGTATATTAATATTTTGTTATTATTAATTATTGAATATTATTGAAAGATTAAAATAAATAGAGATAGTGCAAGCATAACCAAACAAGAAAGAAATCTAATTTCAGAAAATCAAAGTTTATTTGCTTACGAAACTCCAAAAATAGATTAACATTTTTTACCGGACATGTAGCAAATTAAGGACTAGATCCAATGACAGATATAGATATCTGACTTTTATATATTTCCTGCAATAGACAAATTTGATTTAGAAAGTTTTCTTCAGAAAGATCTACAAAAATAATAATACTTTTGATGTTTATAAAAATAAGAATAAAATATCTTTTTTTTAGAATTATGTATCTTTATTTAAGCTTAGAATTTGCGACAAACAACTATCACATATATCCATATTGTTTCTTTCAGATAAACTACGCTAAAAGTGTCTTTGATGAACGTGAACATGCCGTTTTATAAAATGCAATAATCCGGTTCGTGATAATACAAATAATAAACCTTTTTGACAAAAAAAACTTTTAACAATTTATTTTCTTTGGCAATAGGTGTTACTTTATTTCCGATGTACAGTGTGCAATATAAACATTTAAAACTTTAATATAAGGAAACAATTTAAACAATTTATTGGTTCAATAAAAACCAAGGATCAAAAGGCGATCAAAATGGAATTGTAAGGAGGCCTTTTCATATGAAATGACCACTGTATATGTGTATATAAAAGGTTGTCATGATGGGCATTTGTAAAATAAGAATGTTTTTAAGGTTAGTAACATTTATAGATAACATATATATTAGATAGTTTATTTAATACTCGGCATTCTTGTAGTGTTCTCTCCTAAACGACGCCAGCTTTTGCCGCTGCGTTTGGAGCGCCTGCTCGATTTCGAGTACTTTGACATGGATTTCCATTTCCATCGTTTTAATTTGCGATGGCGTTAGCTTAGCCAGTTCGAGCTCGCTCTGCTGCTCTAGCTGTGCGTTACAATCTTTAACGGTTGCCACCAGGGTTCCCGTTGCTTGGGTAACGCTTCTCGAGGCCTTGGTCAAGTCGGAAAGCTTTTGGCTATTGCGTTCGGCCTTGACTTTGCTGGCTATAACCATTTGGGTTGTACAGGCAGCAATTTCCTGGGCGGCCACAATAAGCTCAAAGTTTTTCCCTGACTCACTTTCGATGGCCTTGTTGGCAGCCTCCACGAGATAGTTGGCCGCCTTTGCTACGCTCTTTGAGGCGGAAATCAAGCCATCAGACCACTGGCTATTTCGTCTATAAAATTCATTGGCACTTGCATTTCCTGAAAGGATTTATATATTTATGAGTGTGTTCTTTGGTTTTTAGCAGTTTCAAACTTACCTTTTTGAGACGCTACAATTTCGTGTTGCAGAAGACGTGATTTCTGGATCAGAGCCTTGACGCATTCCATTAATGTTGTACACGAGTCTACAATTTTTCCATTCACCTCCAAATTGGTTTGATTATCCTTCTCTCGAGCCTTGGCCAGTAGGTCGGTGATCTTGCTGGCAGCATCATCGATCGCAGCATCCATTTCACGCAGCTCTATTTCGAGTAGTTTGTCCAAGTCGATTTTCTGCTCGAACGTGGCCTTTATCTTCTCAATTAATTTGCGGATATCTGTTAGCTTCGCTTGCACATCGGTTATGATTTTTTGTCCATCTTTAGTTTCGTTATTGAGCAAATACTGGAACAACTGACAGACATCTGAGCAAACCAGTGAAATCTTCATGAAAATCTCTGAAAAAATGATATAATTTGGTATTTATTATAATGTTTATACGAACTTTTAACAAACTCACCTTGGCCCGTCTCAATAGCCGTTGTTGTTTTGTAAATAACATCGCATTGATCGTATAGTTTTATGAATACATAGCCCAAGTACATCGCATCGTGAATGCCTTCCGTCGTTGAAACATAAGCGATAGCCGTGGGATTATTGAATTTATTAAGCAGTGATTCCATTTCACTTATAATGGCGGGCACTGCGTCCAAGGGCTGTTGTTCCGAGCTGTTTGACTTTGAATTGCAGATCTCCCTCACCGTTTTTATGACCAATTTCCTGAGTTTGCTTAGGTCTGTGTTGCAAGTTTCGTACGAAGTTGTTACGGAAGCAATTTGTTGAGTTGCCTGGGACAGTTTTTCCTCAACAGCTGTGAGTTTGCTTTGCAAATCCTCACTGCGTTGAGTCATTAAAGTATTGTCTTGCTTGAGTTGTTTCACAGTTTCATGGGATTCCTGTTAAAACGAAAATAAAATGAAAATACGGGTTTTAAGAATATTTATGTGAATGGTAATTACCTGCAAAGCTGTTTCCTTTAAGGCCAAGTTGTTCATTGTTTGCTGCAATTGTGCATTTTGTGCCTCTTCATTGGACTTATGTTCCACGTTTAACTGCTCGATTTTGGTCAAGAGCAAGACTTTTTCCGCTTCAAAAGCCTTTAGATTATTTTCAATTTCAATATTCTTGGCGCTTACTTGGCTTTCGGCGGCTGCCAGCTTTTCCCTAGTTTCGCTGAATTCCTTTTCCCTTGCGTCCAAGCTGTTTTTAGTTTGCTGTAATTGCGCATTATGGGCTTCATGATTGTTCTTATGTTCCACATTTAACTGCTCGATCTTGGTCAGGAGCAAGGTCTTCTCCGCTTCATAGGCTTTTAAATTATTATCAATTTCGTTGATCTTGGTAGTTATTTGGCTTTCGGCTTCCAAAAGTTTTTCCTTGGTTTCCGCGAGATTTCCATTGAGTTCCTCAATTTTCAGACAATTCAACCTCAAATTCTCGGAGGTGGAAGTTATATCCAGTGCTTGAATCTGTTTCTCTTTAACAACATCATCGTACTTCTCCTCGATTTCGTTTTTGATTGTTTCCAGCTGCGTTATCTTCTCCCTGTGCTCTTCAATTTGTTTTTGCAGAGTAAGGTTGGCCTTATCTTTTTCCTCCACATTTCCTTTGATCTTGGAGATTTCGTTGGTAAGTTCCTTTGTTTCCAGCAAAAGCTGTGAGCTCACTTGCTTCTCCTTGTTTAAAGATTTATTGGACTCACTTTGCTAAAATTTAAGGTTAATATTAATAGTGTAAAGAGTAGGGAAAACTTGAAACTACTGACTTCTCTTAATAGCTGAATGTGTTCATCCCGAATCTTGGTGTAGAGTGTTTTCAGCTTGTTAAATTTCTCGGATGATAACTTGTGCTTCTCCTCCTCCTCCATGGCTTTCTCTGAATGAATCAGTATTATTAGAATTATTTTGATATATGTTTATTTATACAAAACTCACGCATAAGAATAGGATTTTGGTTAAGCTGCAGCTCCAGATCATCGTTTTGCATCCGAAAGGTGGCACACATTTCCCTCGCCAATACCAAATCATTGGAAAGGATAGTATTGTTCTGCTGCAACTCCTCCACATCCCGCCTGTAGCTCTGCTGCAGGTCATCAAAGTTCTTTTGCAGGGCCACCAGCTTGTAGGAGAGTTGCTCAATGCCAGCCTCCTTCTCGCTTATTATACCCTCCAACATGGTCAACTGCTGCTGGGCCTGACTGAAGGCCTCTGCTTCGTGGTTGTTGGTATCCACTAGATCCTCCACAACCGGATCGGGTTCTTGCGGAACGTGTACAACTGGCGGAACATAGCTGCTGAAATCGTTTTGCGACTTGAAGTTCGGACTTGTGTCCGGCAACTCAGGTACTGTGATTAAATCTTTGAAGTACTGAAGCGGCCGAACATTATTGTAGAAAGTCTTGAGCTTCAGGAACAGTCCATAAAACCGATCTCTGTGGCCTGAAACTACATCGTAGGGAATGCCGTCGTGCAGTTTGAACATTAGGCGAACGCTCATATCGTACAGTGCATTGGAGTCTTGAATGAGACACACTATGGGGGCAAGTCTGCACTGTCCTTGCGGTGTCATCGAGGACATTCGATACTTTTCCATTGACGAGAAGATGGTCTGCTGCAGGGCAATGATATCCTCCAAATAATCGAAAATTTCCACGCACAATTGGAAGCTGTAAGTAAGAGCAGTATGTTAAACAGTCCTTTGAAGTTATACAGAAATATCTATAGATTTAAATTCTATTGAAAGGGTCTCAAAAAAGAGTATGCCATGAAATTCTATCTATTCCTTATTTTGGTATACTTTTCAACACAATTTCAATTGTTTTAATATTCATAATCCATTGCATTTACCAATAGTTCAAGTCCCGGTCGACAGCCACGAAGAGTTCGGTGAAGGAAATGTTCAAGGATCCGGGAAACATTCGATTCTTGTCGTGGAAATTCAACTTGGTGGCCAGCAGCTTGCTGTACGCCTGTATACAGCATCCGATGTCATCCTGGAGCAGTCCCCACATCTTGCCCACCTCGAGGATCATTTTCTTGTGGCTCTGCGAGTGCCTAATGGCGCTTTCGTGCGCCTCTCGCAGGACCTTGTGCAGGAGATGGGAAAACTTCCAGGCGGTAAACCGGTTCTGCATTAAAGGCTGCCGGGAGATCATCATCCAAAAGGACTTTGCCTCCTTGGTCTTGTGGATCATAATAATAATAGAGCGGGCATGTTTGGTTTTGAGCGGCGCCTCCAAGCCATTTAGGGCTTTATTTACGCTGACGTTCTATACATAAAAAAAAAGATTACAATGTTTATTAGTACTGAAACGAAACATTCAAAAATTAAGCAGAAGTGCGTGACTCAAAAAGCCAGATAATGAAACTATAACCATGTAGTTATGCGGAATTTAATGATTCACTCTATAAACATTTTGCTTGAATTTGTATTGTTAAACTTATAAAGTTTAAGCTGAAGATTAATATATACTGATAGTAAATGAATGTTCTGATTCCGGTTACGTAGGAATGTAGTGCGGTTTCTCTAAATTATCAATAATGATATGTTATTATCTCAAGATATACATTCTCTGGAAGGGTGAATCACCCGCAATGCTAAATGTTATCTGGCTGGAAACAAAGAACTAGCTAATCTGATTTTTATTCATAATTTCAAGCCGGTTATCTTAAATTTTGGTAGCCTGAAGTAGGTCGTTGCAAAGGTTGCAACATTCAGCATTCAATGCAGTTTCTATGCTGGTTTTCTGGGTCACCACCGCCATTCATCATCAATTCACATTCACACTGGAGAAATTTACTATTATTGTGCAGTTTTTAGAGAGCTCCCCGTATAAAATCTGGTTCAAGGCTTTAAGTGAATGTTTATGCAAATGTTTATATACTCTGACTCGGCCAGTCTCTGTATGTGTATAAACATTTAAGTGTGGCGACACCCGACACCCGCATTTCAAAGAACACTCATTGTGTGAGTATCAGTTTCTACGGATATATTGGCAATTAAGTTGGCAGATGTACGTACCAAATGGTAGAATTCCTTCTCCGCGTGAGTTGCCATTGTTTACTGACAAATTCTTGGCGTTATTTTATTTCCATGAACAAACTCGAACCATTCGCACCGCGCTATTTGTGCATTAGAGTGTATGCGAAAGACATTGGGACTGTTGGTAAGTTATCTTATCTTATCAATGTTGCCTATTGTTTTCGTATTATTGGCTACATTTATATTCGTTTGAGTGTGTAAGGTAAAATTAATCATATAAACAAATGTTGTTTTTGTACTTCGCATAGTGGTGGATATTACCACAGCGATAGTCATCGATATTATAGCGTTCTTTTAATCGATTGGCGTATTTTCCCATCACTTATTTTGGCGCAACGGAAATGCGATATGTTTTCAAGTCAAATAAGTGAATTTTGAGTTTAAGTAATTTATTTATTTGTTTTTAATTTAAAACTTCTTATTCCTAAGCATGATGTTTTATATTTCTAAATTGTTTTTTGTAAGTAATGCATTCAAATCAAATTTGTATTGGTTTGATGCTAATATAAATTAAATTATTTACGTGTTTGAAAATATTTGTATACATTTTTTAAGAGGCAATCATAAAGGAAATTGAAAATTTTGACTCTTTCCTATACGACCTGCAATAAATAGTATTCAGATTTTAAGCGAATTATTAGCTAAGAGTAGCTAACTTCTGTTTAAATTTATAAACCTTAGCAAAGTACCAACAATAAAACTGTGCATATTTTTTTAAAAAACTATTCGTCTTTATATTTATAAATTAAGAGTGTCGAGGTTGCCGAGAACAATATAACTTAGGCTCCGTTGGCTGCCGGTTTTGGATTTGATTTTGTGGGAGAATGAAGGGACGACTGAAATCCTGAACGGATGTCATCATTTGCTTTTGGATCGGAGTGCCATATGGACAACCTGGGCATCCACAATGAGATTGGGGAAATGCCTGTACAGCCTGAATGATTTCTGGTCCAAAGTGCGGAGGCTGAAAGTCCGACTCTATGCGAATGAGGTTGTACTGCTGAAGGGTTTGATCGTAGAACCCAACCGGCAGGACTTCTATTGCCTCCCTAACCAGCTGGGGCTGATATCCAGGATAATTCTGTATTTGAATCTGCTGCTGACAATTGGAAGTTGCCGAAACATTCGGGGACCTGATAGAGCACCAATGATTTCCCGGATCTATATGGTACTTTTCTTCGAAGGAGCACGTATTCTGAGGATGGTAATTTTGTGACTGCGGAGGTACATCAGTTGGAGAAATCGCAGCGTTCTGCTTATGTCTGTATTTACACGGTGGGCTTGCGCAGGTTTCTAGTAAATTATCCTTTTTGCAGGTGGTCCTTATTTCAAAAAGTACGGTGTTCTCGGTGATTATGTCTGAATTGCTAATCATCGTACTATGATTGCTTCTAAGGCAACGTGGTTGCAGCGCGGTGAATGCCTGCAGGGTTTCCATATCGGTTGTTCTTCCAGATTGGATGGATTTGCTATAGGAATTGCTTGGCCTACATGGTCCCACACATCCGCAGTCTTCAGATTCAACTTTTGAGGTTTGAGTTGAGATTTCTGTTGATTCCGAATAGGAAGTGCTTTTTAAAAGTTCAGATCGACTGGATAATATCTCGGAATTATTTTCATGAATACACCGTGGCTTATTTCTATTTCCTGAATAAGTCTCGGGGTTTGCATTAGCTTGGCAATTACAGAAAACATTTCTGCTGTATTTTTGGCTACACTCAACCGCCGATTCACTGGATTCTTCAGAATAACTATAAAGGCTTGAAGATGGTGATGTACTAATAGGTTTGGATTGACAATAGTACCCATCCTCTGATGATCTAACAAAATCTTCAGAACATGGTTTCCTCAGGCTTGTTTTCAAGATTGTGCTATTTTTATGTGCTGTACAGTAGCAATAGTTGTGGTTCTTAGGTATATTTGGTCTTGACATAGGATAATCAGAGGGTGGACAATATTCTTTCTCCGATGAACTACGAGCTGTGTTAGACTTGGGCTTCTTAATCTTCATTTGAGGCAAGTCTTTGTATTGTGGATTCTCGATGCGAGTAAATCTTTGGTTTTGACGGCATCGTGACGGAGATTGTTCTTGGAATGAAGGTCCTCTTGGCTGACACCTATTCTTTGGAGCCTGATTTGATTTATCTGCTTGCATTTTCAATTGCTTTGTGCTAGGCTTAGAAGGCCCGGCCCTAAAACAAATAAAAAAAATTAATAATAAATTAATAAATAATATTATTAGGGATTAAATAAATCTCACCATTCTTCCGGCTGGCAATCATTTATTATTTCCCTCTTTTCCCTAGGAATAGGTGGCCTGGCCCTGAAACTAAATATTTGTACAATGAATTAATAATATTATTAAAGATTAAAGTAATCCTACCATTCATTCGGCTGGCTATCATTTATTTTTTCCCTGTTTTCCATTTGACAGGAAAGGATTGATGGTTTTTGCCTAGGTGGTTTTTTATATATTAAGACAAATTATATTCCCTGCCAATAGTTATCTTACCTTGAATTCTGATAATCAGCATTTTGGTATTCCATATTTCTGGTAATAAAGATTTCTTAAAGTCATTATGTAGTTCAAGTTAAGACCAAGACCTACCTTGTAGGCTGCATGTTTTGACAATCTGGCATATATCTTGGTCCAGCATGGGTTCTTTCCTGCTCTTGGCTTGTACTGAAACCTCTTGTCTCACCTCTCTGCTTGACTTGCATCATGGTAGCATTCATGCTATAGTCCGGAATTTTACATACATCCTTGGATTTCACTTTATAATTTTCTTGAATCTTTTCTGTGGGTTTGTGTTCTGCGGGTTCCACTTCGCAAACGCAGCTCTCGCTATCTGAGTCTTTTGTTAAGGTGTGAAAGTTGCTGGGGATTCGATTTTTTAGTGATAAGCACTGGCGATATAAGATTGGTGTTTTATATCTTTTTTCGCACTCTGGAGGCACTGCAGCTGCGAAGCAACCTGGTGCTGAGCAGGATCGCTTTTCTTTATCAAATAATACAGGATTTTTATTACTCGTCGGAGACTTTTGGCGATGTTGTAATTCTTTGTTGGTCGTATTTGATGGCTTAGTCATACCACTCACATGTCTGGTGCATGGAATAGATTGCTGCTTGGGATATGTTTCTCCATTATAACAAGGAATGCACGGAATATTTCTCATATAGACAGAAACCCAATTTACCTGTTGGTTTATAGGTCTAACTTGGAATTTCTCTGAACTTTTCCTGCTCCTAATTTGGAGTTCGTCTATATCTTCTTTTTGTAATGCCATATCTTTATACGTTTTGCTACGATTTGACGGCTTTTCTGATATTTTTTGCTCTAAAGCAGTTGTTTTAAATTCCTCAGAGCTTACTCTGAAACTCTGATTCGTAAAGCTTACTATAATCTGGTCTTCACCCATGCCATCTCTAGACTTTTTATAAGAAATATTATTCCTATTTTTTAGTTTACTTGGTTTTCCTGAAGAGCATGAAGAACCTGATGAGCACGAAGACTTATTATAAGAATTATTATTCCTATTTTGAAGTTCACTTGATGGTTTTCCTGAAGAACAACACGCCTCTTCTTTTTTACCAGAATGTCTACTGGAGTTACTTTGACGTTTATTCATATTTCTGACTTCCTCATGGTTTAGACTTCTATCTTTTTTACTTGGCTCGTCATGACTACATATAATATCAGCAGTTTTATTTCTTGAATCACATAAATCTTGATAAGAACACTCATTTGTTTTCTCTTGAAGATTTAATGACCGTTGGCTTTTATCGATCAAGGGAAAATAATATTGTTTGTTTATTTTTTTCTTCAAAACCGAGCCGATGACGGCCCGAGAAGTTTTGCCAATCCCACCAGAGCTAATGCGATGACAGAGGTGGTGTTGGTTTTTTCTCCAACATGGTGAAGCCAAATTCGATCTTTTACATGGCTCACATGTCTTTGCAGCATAACCATTATTGGTATGTCCAGTCATGTCACATATTTTCGGTTGAAAGGGACACAGTCCGAAGCTTATGGATTTAGCTGAGGGCCTGCAATTCACAGATCTATAACAACGAACTCCTGGGCACCATGGACACACCACAGGAATCTGTGACATTAAACTATCTTTTGCGGTAGCATTTTTACATGATTTTTTTAATAGGGACTTTTTATTATATTCCGTTGAAGAGGATATGGGAATTGCCGGCTTCTGTGTCTGCCAGTTTTTCCCGAAACGTTGACAGCAATGCCCAAGAGACCGTCTTTGGCACATACAACTGGACCCACACTGCGAAGCTTGTGTCATTGAAGAGTTATAGTCAGGAGTCTGTCTTTCGTTCATACAACTGGACTGACACTGTGATCCTTGTGTCATTGAAGAGTTGCATGCAGTATGCCTTTTTTGATACAAACAAGTTGGCAGACACTGCAAAGCCTGTGTATATTCAGGAGTATATTCACAACTCCGTCTTTCGTTCATGCAACTAGACTGGCACTGTGATCCTTGTGTCATTAAGGAATTATATGCAGGAAAGACCTGGGCACAGGGGCAAAATCCGACGGATGCCTTTCTAACTGGTTGGATTTTTTCACATTTCCTTACTTCAGCAACTTGCTTACATTGAGTACTCTTTACACAAGTTGCTTTCGGTGGGTCTACTTCAATAACTGTCTTACATGGAGTACTTCTTATACTGGGGACTGTCTGTGAGGCTACGTCAACGACTGGCTTACATTGAGACCTTTCAGTGCATGTTGCTATCGGTAAGCTTGGGCTTTGATATAAACATACAGGTTTCGGGATATTATTCATAGGATAGGAGTTTCTTTGGCAGGTTGGCCAATATTGTTGAGTGCAACAACCACGATATTGCGGGGTTTGATACATTGGATTAGTCCTTGGGATATAACCGCGGCACATAAAACGTGGCTGGTACTGTAATCCTTGACGCATGGCACATGGGGGAAAGACCCAAGGCACCGCCGAAGTAATCAATGGCTGGGGATCACACTCCTTTCGAATTTCCATAGTTATATTTTCTTCAACCTGTGCTTCGATCTGTTCATCTTCATGATTCTCCTCGATGTCTTCATCTTTTGATTTATCTTTTGGTTTTGTAGGTGAATTTTTTAAATGTTGTCCTTTTTCTTTTTTTGTTTCTAACTTTCTTTGAGGTTTCTTTGCTGAGGAAGAACTTGGGGAACCTTTTAATGAAATTGACATATACTCCTTAGGTTTTTTCTTTGACTTCTTGGTTTTATTAGATGATTTCGGTGCTTCGTTTAGAGAACTCATTGATGATTTTTTTCTTGTGGCACTTGTTGTTGATGTAACTGACTGGCTTTTCTCAGGTTTCCTTTCAGTTTTATTGGTCTTATTAGGAGACTTTTGCACCACTTTTAAGATACTTTTGGAGGAAACATTTTCTTGGAGACTGGTTGTTGTTCCAACTGATTTGAATTTCTTAGGTTTCTTTTCAGTTTTGTTGGTCTTAGCTCTTTGTGTCGCTTCGTAACTAATTGCAGATGATTCCTTTGATAATTTTGCAGGCTTCTCTTCCAATCTCAATTCCCCTTGTCTCGCTTTTTCCTGCCATTGAGAGGTTCCAAGATATGTGGACTTTTCGTCAAAGTAACGATTTTCATTGGGTTTGAATGCCAGGTGATTTTTAATCTCGTTTAGGCAGCGAAGTAGTTCCGATTCTTCTTCGCCAGTTTGAGTGGATGTCTCACAGATACTGTGACTGGGACTGGGACTGGGATGTGGCTTCATTCGCCTGTGGTGCTTCTTCTTTGTGGTTGTGTGTTGTGACTGTGGCTGTGGTTCTTGAACGGGAGCCGGCAAGGCTTTCCGCATAGTCAAGGAAAATGGGTTTCCACAATTTCTGGCCGCAATAATAGATTTACTTTGAAAGACATTGCTTCGGAATGACGGCGAATCAAATAGTTTCAGAATACCCATGGGTAAAGGTATATTCACACGAAAGGGTAAATTGCACTCGAACCTATTGAGAGTTCAGTTAGAGAGAAATGAATACTTTTCTACTTGAGGTTCCTCACCAAACACCATCATCGTCATTGGTTTGTTGGGTCTTTGTTGCCTCAATCGCTCTTATGGATGATCTTGAAGGCCACCTCCTTTGCACTATTTTTTTGCGCTTTGGCTTGGTCCTTACAAGAGCCTTTAGATCGGTGTCCTGTGTCTCTGATTTGGACTTACCTGGATTAACTCTTTTACTCTTTTTCGTTGTTTTTGGGGAAAGTATCGGTGAGCCAAAATCGCTGTCCAACGAACATGCTGACATTGGAGAGTCTTCCTCACTGAGGGTGTAGGACTAAAAATAGTGGAAAGTGAGTCCCTACCAGCTGTAAAAAGCTCTTCTAAAAAATGTCCTTACCTTGTTTTTCTTAATCTCAATGGATCCACCAGATAGTCTTTTAACTTTCACAGAGTTATCGACAGAAACTTTATGGCTTAAGTTGGTTTGCACTGGACTCTCTCTGGAGAGCTTTTTATTTATGGAAGAAACTGAGTTATCACTTGATTTATTGTTGGTCTTTTTTTGGCTGGAGGTTGGAGAGGATTTCTTCAAAAGAGAGTTTGTTTTTGACGGATCTTGAGGGGTCTTGGTGGTGGACGAGGACGATTTCCTTTGTAATTGTTGGCCTGTTGAAGATTTCCCTGCTGCAGTTGGACTTTGCGGAGCGGCATTCGTTCGGGAACAGCACACTTCGATAGATTCCTCCGTGGTTTTGTTCTGCCTGGGAGAACCGGTGGGAGCCGCCACTATTTGGTGCGTTCTTCGGCGACAGCACGAGTAGTGGTATCTTTGCATACCGCGAAACACTTGATTAAAATTACACATTTCCCAATTAAAGCTAATCCTTTCACTTTTGTCTTTGATTGGAAATCTGTAATTTGAACAAAATGAGGCGTGGCATTCGATTTCAGCTTCTCCCTTTAAATGCCTGAATAAATTTGGAATTTACACTATAAAATTTCGAAAAAGGATAGCAAACTGACAGAGAAATCAAATTGAAAATACGGTTGATAAATCAAATTAAAACTTTATTAATGGGCAGTTTCGTTCGTTCTCAATTAGCCTCAATTTTAAACGGAAGAATTGCACAATTAGGTTACCGCTTGATGAATCTCAGTCTCCATTCGTAGGAGATCTTACCCTGAACAGGCGTCCTGTACAGGCTGTTCATGGTAAGCTATGCTACGAGTTTCGATACGAGGTCTCAGCGGGGCCAGCGACGCGGCATCATGAACCGCATTTGGGCAAATCGCGGAGTGTAGCAACTGGGACAGCAGTGCGGGGCATGTGAAAACATATTCGGCTGGGACGAGCTCGGCGTCTGATTCTGCTGGCAGGGACATGGTTCTTGTTCCTGGCATGGAGCCTTACAACATTGCTGCTGGAAAGGATAAGACGGCTTTTGCTGCTTACAAAGAGATAGTTGCTGCTGACAAGGTGGCGGTTCTTGCTGGATAGAAGGCTGCTCTTGCTGGATAGAAGGCGGTTCTTGCTGGAAAGGAGGAGATTCTTCCGAGAAAGGAGTCTGACCTTGCCTGAAAGGATACGGTTCTTCCTGGTAAGCTGATAGCTCTTGATATCCAGGTGGCAGTTCTTCCTGTTGAGGTGGCATTTCTTCCTGGAAAGGTTGCCCTTGCTGGTAAGCATAGTCTAGTTGACAAGGAGACAGTTCTTGCTGGAAAAAATAATCTTGTTGACAGGGAGGAACTTGCTGCCGGGAAGAAGAAACTTGTTGCCGGTAGCAAGAAACTGGCTGCCGGCAGGGAGGAACTTGCTGCTGACAGGGAGGCAATTGCTGTTGGCAGAGAGGCAATTGTTGCTGGCAGGGAGGCAGTTGGTGACAAGAGAAAGTCATACGCAATGGCATAGCCTGGTCCTGAAAGCATTGACTTTGATTTGTCATGGGCAGAGCCACTGGGCAGTAGCCGAACTGAATCTGCTGCTGCTGAGCCGAACACGGTCTTCGTCCCATGCGCTGCTCCTGCAGCTGCTGCGTTGGTTCTTCCACAATCATATCATCATAATTTACGAATTCTTCATCCCCATCTTGTTCCATCATACACTGTGGCACATAGCAATTGACGGGAGCACATGCGCAGACACTATTCAGCTGTTGCTGCACTTTAGCAATCTGGGCCTGGGCCTCGTGCATCTGCTGCTTCAGTTCCTCGGCCAGCATCTCGTTCATGCCGTAGTTACTGCATGGGATGGTCTCCTGTTGCTGCTGCTGCTCATCCTGACACTTCCAGCATACTTTGTGCGGCGAAGTCTGTCTGCAGTTCGATCTCTTCGTAGAAGAACCTGAAGCTTGTTGCCCAAAGGATGATTGCTGTTGCCCCACAGATGGCCGTCGTTGCCCACCCAATGATTGCTGTTGTCCACAACGTGTTCCACTGGATGATCCCCGTTGCCTAACCACTGATTGCTGTGCTCCATTGGATGATCGCTGCTGCTGCCCAACGGGTGATCGCTCTCGCCCAACGGGTGATTGCTGGCTTATACGAGAAGGAGAAAAATTCATAATAGCAATTTGCTTTTGCCTACCGGAAACTGGTTGCTGTCTGCAGGGAAGTTGTGGCTGTCTGCAGGAAAGTTGCTGTTGTTGTCGGCAGGAAAGTTGCTGTTGTTGTCGGCAGGGAACTTGCTGCTGCTGTCTGCAAGGAAATTGCTTTGGCATAAGGGAAGCAAAGCAGTTCATATCCTGTTCCTGTTGCTGCATCGGATATCCACACATAACGTGCCTACACTTTTTGCACGAGTTAGCAGTTGGCGGTTGGCAGTCGGGATTTTCATCGTCCATTTCTAGGTAGTGGGACTCGGTTACTTCGCAGGCAGTGAGGATCTCCGCTTGACCCAACACTTGCTGCCCCCCATCACAGATGGTCACTAATTTGCCGCAATTGGGAACACCGCCCTCGAACCACAGATACGAGCCCTTGCAATGTCGCGTTGGATATTCCCCACGAAAGCAGGGAAAGATCTTCCCTTTCGTTTTCATGGACTGCTCTTTGACAGGTGCAGGGGGTTCCTCCGGCTCCTCCTCTACATTACTAGCTATGCTATCATTTTGGGAATGCTCCGGGCTGTGATTTTCTTGTAAATCGTCCTGGATGCCCCTCCTTGAGTTTCTTCTGTTGCTTTTATTGGAAATGGTCCGAGGGCTATGTGATCTATTTTCATCGGCAACATTTTTGCTGACCTTCTTGACGGTCTTTTGGACACTAATTTTAAGATCATCGACGCTATGATAGGATACTTCGATGTCGCTGTCCTGGGACCTCGAGTTCTTTTGGTGGCCCTTCTGGGACTTGGGGCTATTTTGGGACCTAGGGCTGCTCTGAGATCTCGGACTCGTCTGGGACCTGGGGTTGCTCACGGACCTCGGGCTGCTGTGGGACCTTGGGCCACTCTTCTCGATTGGCTTCCGGTGGTTCTTCTCTTCAGAGTTTGAGGCCATTTGTTCAGATAACGGGCTGTCTGGTAGAATATCTTCGATACTATGTATTGATCCTTCCTGGCTGCCTGAATGGGATATCTTCGAGATATTTTTTTCAACATGATAAAATCTTTGTGATTCCAACTTCGAGCTACTTTCCACAATATCGTTAATGCTATGAATTGATCCTTCTTGGGTGTTATTTTCAGTTCTTTTCGGGGTACTTTGTGGAATATCTGTGATACTGTGGTTTGATGCCTCCTGGCTGCCCCTCGGGTCTTCTGACTTCTTACCTCCCTTGATCCTTGGTATACTCTCGTACTCCTCTTCTCTGGCTTTGGCCAGGGCCATCGGACACAACCTCTTTTTACGTTCCCTGATCTTTGGTATCCTCTCATACGCCTCTTCTCTGGCCTTGACCTGGGTCATCACGCACTCCTTTTTATCTGGGGGCTTAAGTTTAGGTATCCTCTCATACTCCTTTTCTCTGGCCTTGACCTTGGCCATCGATGACTCTCTGTGCCGCTTTATGAAAGTGTCCACTGCGAATGAGTTAAAAGGTTTAGCCTGCAAGGGCGGCGCCGTTGGACCTATCCGATCTTGGCCAGAAACTTCCCTGACCGGCATTCCCCTATGCAATCTTATTATCACTGGCTTCTTATGGCATGGGCAATAATTTGTGCGTACCCGGCGACGATATGGGGACGGCGAGAAGGATGGGGACCGAGCAACGTTCATGCCAATTGGGGATATGCTCTGGACCAGCGTTAGCAGCAGTTGCTCCCCGATCGGGTTACTTATTGGCCGGCAAGTAACCGGCCTGAAAGGTACCGGCTTCCTCCGCGAGCGATTGACATTACACCAGCAGGGACTCAGAGATCTAAATGTCCTGCGGCCGCAATTGGGCATCTCTTCTTTTGAAGCGATGAGAGTTTTTGATCAATTTTACAATGCTTCCGTTTAAATTTGCTTTACTACATGACACCGAATTTTGGATTTCTATTGTTTTCGGTTTGAAAGTTGATGAAAGGAGAGCTTTAGTCCTCAAAAGGCTTGACAGCCTTGCTTAGTTTGAAACATCAAAAATGTATTAGGTTTTAATTTTTTTTTGTAAGATTTTACAACAGCTTTACTTTTTTGTAAACCTCTCTTATTTGGACATGCGCTAATTGCTTGGTACTTTTAACACAAAAAAAGAAGAGGTTTTTACGTTCGAAATGTGCTATCCGTGTCAGTGTCCGAGGAGGAGCATCAGCTGCCATGGAGGGTAAGCTGAAGAGGATTTAATGTTCATATTTTAAATAATTTTTATATTTTATTGCAGAGATCCTTGTTGTCCCAGGCCCTGTTCCCGTGAGCGATCCTGCTCCGTGGGCAACTGTTGCCGTGAGCGGTCCTGCTTCGTGGGCAACTGTTGCCGTGAGCGGTCCTGCAGTGCGGGCAACAATCGCGTCATTTTCCCTGGGGAGTTCCAAAAGTTCTCGGACATGATTCCACCTAGTTTTCTTTTAAAGCAGCCAGAAGACCAAAAGGCCAAGAAGAAACCATGTTCTGCAGTTAAAGCGGCCAAGGCAGATTCTAATGATCAATGCGAACCCGAAGGACTTCCATGCGAACCAGGACCTGGACTTCAATGCATCCCTGATCAATGCACACCTTGCTATGCAATCTGTTATCCACCGGAAAATCAAATGACAATCAACATGTGCCCACAACCCCAATGGATATGTTTTGCATGCCCCTGTGCTGTTTGTTCACCAATGGCGACTCCAATAGATCCTCAGAGTCTTCCACCCGCAGGAGTGCCCACCAAACGTTGTCCTCCATTTAATCCCTGCACAGGACAAATTTACCAATGCGAAAATATGCAAATGATGGTCGAAAACCCCCAACCCCAGTGCCCGACATATAACCAGAACTGTCAGGGCGTAAAAATATGTTATGGTCCTGGCAACCCTTGTCCACAATTTAATCCCTCGAACTTCGGAGAAGGACCAAAAACAAACGTACCTAATCAAGCATATTATCAACCTTATCAGGGCCCTAGCATGGCTCCCGCTTCTGCAAGTCCGTATTATCCTTATAATGGCGGAGATGGAACGAATCAAGTTCCCCAAGAATATTCAGCGACGGGTGAAGTGTCTCAGGGTGATAAGAGATCAAATAGTAAAAGAAGTGGAAACGATAAAAGAGCAGGAAACATAGCCAGGGCAACCGGATCGAGAAAAGATCCCAACGCTAACCAGCGCCAACAATATAATCAGTTTAGCTACGTAGAAGGAGCTAATCAAGATCAAGCATATTACCAATTCTGTCAGGGCGTTAACATGGCTCCTGGTCCTACTAACCCGTATTATCCATACAACGGCGGGGACGGACAGTCAGCCGGTTCACCTGAAAGGAATCCGCAGGGTGATAATAGATCAAAAAGTCAAAGAAAAGGAAATGAAACTAGATCTAATAACCAAAATCAATATAATCACCAAAATCGCAGAGAGGAATCGATGGATCGTAGAAGAGATACTCAAGCAAAACAATCTGGGCGAGTTCCTCAACAGATTTCAGCTGTTGGTCAAAGTGTGTCTCAAGGTGGTTATATTTCCAAATCTCGAACAAGAGAAAACGAATCAAGAGTAGATCCAAGATCTCAGTCTCAATATAATTCACACAATTTAACAAAGGAACCAAGAGATCCTAGACAATCTTCACGGGCAAACTCACCTGGCAACCAACCTACGCGAAGCAGTTATAGGTCACAGTCTCAAGAGCCGCGAAATGAATCAAGAAGAGAAAACTCAGCCAGAAGCCCCCAACCAAGCAGATCAGGAACCATAAGATCTGATCGAGATGCCAGGTCAAAGTCTTTGGGAAAGCGTACAGAATCAAGGGAAAATCGCTCTGGAAATAAACCTGAATCTAATTTGCGATTCTACCAACAAAACATGGGCATGAGTTTCGGAACCTCAAATCAGGAATATGTAGCCGATTGTCCTTTACCCGATCCCATTTATACTACTCAATTAGAGTCCACTTTGGGTGACTCAGGTTCTTCGAGGCAGAGAAGAGGAAGCCTCCCCAAATATCAAGCAACCCGAGGAGCTCCTCTCGATCGACCAAACAAAAATTGTTGCCTGCGATTCAATCCCAACAATCAATACATGTCTTACGAATGTTGCTGTCCTCCATCCCCAGAGAATTCGAGGTCGCCAAGGGAGAAGAGCAGCCACCACGCCAGAGCTTCCAATGAGCATTCGCAGCCTCTCAACCGGTGAGTCTACTGTCAGGGTGTTTTATATATTTATATTTCAGCCCTAGCTGGCATAAATATTAGTCACACCTACACACACAATCAAATTTACATTAATGTTTCGTTAAAAATGAAATTGTCTTCATTGAAGGTCTAAGAAGTCCGGCTCATTGGATGGCCACCAGATGTCTACGAGAACGTCTAAGAGCCGGACGGCTTCGCCTGCCAAAAAGGATGTGTGTAAAAAATGCAACAGATCTAAGCCCAACCGCCAGCCAACGCTGGCGGAAATACTCGCAAAAGAAGCATCAGAACAGCCCTGCAACCGAACGCTTGCAGAAATACTCGCAAATGAAGTATCAGAACAGCCACATGTGCTTATGCTCGAGACGAACAAGGGAGTCCCGAACCAGGAAGACCCGAAAAAAATAACTCCTAAAAAGCCGGTGAGCCGAGCTAAGGCCGATCCCAAGGATAAATGCGACTGTGATTCACAAGATCAGGGAGGCAGCGTTTCAAAAGATCCATGCGATTGCAGTTGCGATTGCGATTCACAGAATGAAGTCAGCAGCACCGAATCCCAGGACACCTGCAACGCCTCAGTCACGGCGACCGAGTAAGTAGTGATCAAGTTTCACGGATTGAGAAAGAATTTTGACACCACTTTTGGCCACAGAAATGGCGAAGAGAATCCCAATTGTGATGCCACCAAGAACTGCTGGATAAGATGTCCTAATCCCTGGCTCTATTGCTATGGTCTCTGCAATGGTCCTTGCAACGCTCCTTGCAACGGTCCTTGCAACGGTCCTTGCAGCGGTCCTTGCGGCGGTCCCTGCAACGGTCCTTGCAGCGGTCCCTGCAACAATCTTTGCACCGGTCCATGCAATGGCCGCTTCTTCTACTGCGGAAACTGCTACAATGGTTGTCGCAAATGCTGCTATTACAACTACAATCCCTGCGGTGCCTATTGTTGCAGCCAGCCGCCGACAGAAATGCCAAAGCCAGTGCAGAAAGCTCCTCCGAAGCCAAAGGAAAAGAAAGGGGGCGGAAGGGGTACTACGAATCGAAAAAAAGGCGGTGTATCTATGAGCAATCCAAGTTGCTGTATGCTGAAGCCTACACCCATACCTAGTTTTTCCATAGCTGGTCGTAATACCATGCCCGGTTATTATCCAACTGAGCATCCCCAATACATTTCTCCGTACAGTGGACACTGGCAAGCGCGCGAAGTAGCATGCAATCGGACGTTTGACAATCAAAATCGATGAACAGCTGCATGTGCCACTGACACGGGAATCCTTGTCATGTCTAAATTTTTCGTTGAAATATAATTTTATAAACTTTAACACTAGACTAACCATAATAAAAAAATATTTCAAAGTCAGATATGAGAGCATTTATAAGGAAAAAAAACTATGATGTGTAGAAATATTAGGAATACTAACACTGAGGTTATTAAAACTCAAACGCACAAACACATTTTTTCTTAGATTTTCCTTAGTACTTTTTTTATTAGTTCAAATATTGAATTTATTTTTCCTTTTATACACTCTTGCCTGTGTGTTCTCTCTTTTGTATAACCATATACATACATTTATATATATATATAAATAGATTTTTTGAAAATTTTCTTTGTGGGCTTCGGTTTTGTAGAAAAACTTAAAAAGTTCTTTGTCATAAAATTAAATACAATTTGAAAGTGGTTTGCTTTAGAAAAAGAGTCCTAACTAAAAACTATGAACATAGCACACATTGTAAACATGTTTGTGTAGTGCAGCTATTAATATTGTATGTTTTGCGTTTCTATTATAATTATAATAATAATGATGGGGGAATATATTAGATTGTTAAATAAGAAAATAGATATTACAGCTAAATGGGGGAAATTCTAGCACATGATATATGTATGGATCTGGGTTCCGCAGCGCTGCTTCCTTTAAACGTAGATCTAAACTGAGTTTGGCTTGCATATTGCCCGTTACTATACTTTATGTTTGCATGGTTAGCTTTCGTGTTGTACATATTAAATGTAGGTATATATATATATATTGTTATGGTTATCTTACTAGCTATATGGACTCCTTTATCCGCCCTTATTCATGTTGCATCCCGCACTCGATATATTAAGCTTTAACAATTATGGTTGAAAATAAAATAGAAAGAAAACAAAAACTACCTACACGTTCTGCATAGCTCAAACTATTTACATTGGACAGTTTTCTTTTTTGTGGGTCGACTGAGAACGCCAGAAATTATGGGTTTTTTGAGGATGCCAGAAATTATGGGTTTTTTGAGGATGTGTGTGGGTTTAAATTATTTGTCGGTATGTCTATTATTTATGTATGATAAGTGTAGCTTTTGTTTCAAATCACATATGTTTGCACTCCCAAACGAAAAGAAATCGGTGAATAACTTAAGGAAATGTTGTTGTTGTTTGTTTTTGTGTCGGTGAAGATTGGAATAAAGCTTCGTCCCGCCTCCTAGGCATTCTCATCGGTCACATAGATGTAGCCATGCTGCTGCAGTATGCTCAAACGCTTTTCAACGGCATCGCGATCTAAATAAACGGAAAGAAAATGCATTTATTAATCGGTTTATAGCGTTTAAGTTTTCACAGCAACTTACACTTGTTCAGCAGCATTTTGTCCTGTGGATGAGTACACTTTTGCGCTAATGAATGCAGCAGAATGTGTGCCGTGTTGTAGCGCTCAAAGCAATTTTTGGTGTTCTTCAGTAGCTCATCCAAAGCAGCCGCCTGACACTGTGTTTAAAAAAATTAAAGGTTAGATTAGGCATCTTAAAAAAAGTCTACATATCAAAGTAAAGGATATTTGCGATTTATTTTATAGGAATTTAATATATTTAAGCAATTTCTCTTACCATATCAAGCGCATAGTCGTACAGAATCTTGTCCGCAGTAATATTAAATGCATTAGCCTTCTGCAGCAGGCCGCTGCCATTGAGGCGCTTGGACTCGAACAGCATGCTTCGGTATTTGGCGTTCATGGTGAGCAGAGCTGCCAAATATAGGAAAAATATGTTTTATATGAGCCTGACTTTCTATTTAGAAGAATAATCCGCCACTCACCATTTTTCACATTGGACGACGGCTTCAGCTGGCCGTTGCGCAGCTGCTGGGAAGCAAGATTCATGCCAGATGAGAGCAGTTGCAGGCCACGGACAAGCAGCACCAGGCGCTCCGCTCGCTTGCAGTGCTCCGGAGCGTGTGGCGGTATCTGCTGAGCATCCGCCGCTGCTGCTGCAGCTGCCGACTGACTGCCAGCCACCATGAGCGTGGACAGCGGTGCGCAACGGGAGTCGGCCACCTCCTGGATGCAGTCGGTCAGGGCAAGCACAAAGTTCAGCTTGCACAGTGTCTCGTTGTGCTCGCGATCCATCAACGTCTCCTCAGAGAGCTCTGGTGCCTGGAATGCATGTGGTTCGCCGCCTCCGCTGCCGGCTCCAGTGTCCAGCAAGCTGTGCAGGCCACCAGTGGCGCCCAGCTCGGGAAGCGTGAACGCTCGCGGTCCCAGCATATGGTGCTGATTGTTGTTCTCCGACCCGCTGCCCGCCGAGCCAATCGATCCCAGGGATCCGGGTGCCACAAGCATGGTGGGGCTGCCCAAAGTGGGCAGTTTGGTGAGCGCTGCGGACGGCAAAACCGGAGAGCTGTTGCCGCTTCTTCGCAGCGGAGACTGCGAGTGTCCCGGCGACACTTGCCAGGTGCTCGGAGCATGCGGCGGCGGTGTCTCCGACAGCGATCCACCCGATGCAGAGCGCATTCGCGTGGGTGGCGTTCCAATGGCAAACTGCACCGCCGGCGGTGAGATCGAATTAATGTCACTACTCACACTACTCTTGCGCTGATCCGGTCGCGGCTGCTTAACGCTAATGGGCTGCGATCGCGGTATCTGCTGACCGCCCAGAGTGGCCACTGTCAGCGGGACAGATCCCTGCCGAGCCGGAGAACCATTGGCAACCTGTCGTCGTGCTGGAGCCGGCACTGGCTTCGGCTCGGAGATGGGCAGACTGCTCGGTCGTGGCGGACTGGATTGATTCTGTTGCGGCACTGGGCGCTGGCCACCGGAAGCGGGCTGAGCTTGGGCCTGGGCCAGACCCTGGCGCTGGTCCTCAGGCAGGTTCTTTGGCACCAGCACAAAGTCATCGGAGTCCTCGTGGGAGCTGCACGATCCGCTGTTATTCTCGCTATCGCACAGCACGCCCACATTGGTGATGGTGGCACAAATGGCCGGATTGGCCACCACGGACACTGGAAAAAGAAAAACAATAGCAGTAAGTATTCATGATAAAGTTACAAAATAAAGAATTTATGATCTTACCCGTATTCTCCTCCTCCTCTAGGGCCGCCTCCTGCTCCTCGCGCTCCCTCTGCTGCTGCTCGGCCAGCTTGACCAGCTGCAGTTCCTGCTCCAGCTGCTGCTGCAGGGGACTCTTGGCCTTGGCAGGTGGGGTACCGCCCAGCGGTGGCATGTCAACTGCAAGAACACCAGTCTTAGAGACTCGCCGCCGCAGGTTGCTGCTTGAGTGCTCACCTGGCGACGATGCGGCGGCCTTCTTGCCCTGAAGGAAGCGATGCACAAAGAAGCTCTCGTACGAGATGCGATCCTTGGCGTTGCGGCGCAGCAGGCACAGCAGAAGATCCCTCAAATCCGGCGACACGCCATGGGGAATCCTTAAAAGATGGAAATGATTAATTATTTCTACGAATCGAAGGGGAAAAGAAGACGTCTTACTTGGGCGCCAAGTTGGCGTTCTGCTCGTAGTAGAACTTCAGCTCGTTGGGCGTTTGTGCATAGAAGGGAGCCTTGCCCGTGAGACACTGATAGACAATCGTGCCCAGTGACCAGAGATCCGCCTTGGAGTCGTACTGCAGCGACATGATTACCTCCGGTGCCTAAGGAATATAGAGATGTATTAATGAAGGAGCTGTAAATAACTGACCGAGGCATCATAGACTTACCATGTACATGGGCGAGCCGCATAGAGTGGCTGCCATGGCGCCCTCGTTTAGAAAACGAGCAAACCCGAAATCGGCTGAAATATAGAGCATTTCAAAATATTAGTATTCTGAGAGAAAGACTGGTTGAGCAAGTTCTAAAGTTATATCTAGAGCTACATCAAAAAAGTAATTATCCCACATCGTTAGAAACTGGAAAATGGAAAGTTTCAAACTTGTTTTTAGATTTTTATTAAAGCCTAAAGAATTATGTGCTGATTATTGGATAAGTTAATAAGCATATGTTTTCATTAACTTGCCTCCTTATTTATTTTACTTAAAGTCTAAAGTTCTGTTATATTTTACTCACCAATTTTCAGGGTTATCTTCGATGGAGCTGGCAAGGTTTTGCCATAATTGTGCGATAGCAAAATGTTTTGTGGCTTGAGATCACGATGCACAATTCCTTTGGTATAAAGTGCCTTCATAGCACCAGCTAAAATTAAGAATAAAAAATAAATATAAGAAATTTGGTTTACAAGCTAAAACTATAAAGCAATCATGGAAAAGAGGCTAATTGTAAGGAACTGTAAAATTAATTAGTAAATAGTGGAGCCAAATCTTACCTAGTTGTACGAGGAAGAGCCTAACGGTGTCCTCGCTCAGAGTTCCCTTGACACTCAGGTAATCCGCCAGGTCACCGCCATTGCAATACTGCAAAGAGAAAATACCAAACAAAAAGAGTGAGTAGAGTTAAGTTAAGAGGGGTTGAACCATGTTAAAGCTGTTTTTTGACCGTTTTTTTAGAAAAATTTTCCTGAAGAGTTTAATACTAAGCGATTTGAATTTTTATCAGGTGTTAGGAAAAGTATGACGTATTTTTTAATATTTTTTTGCAGTGAAAATATTTTTTTGTTTCCGAGCTACAGCTTGCTAAAGTACGGTACTAAAAAAAGGTGTGGTCATGGTCAACATGGGCCGATTTCAAAAATTCAAATGGTCTTATAACCTGGATAAATGCCTACATGTTGAAAAATTCAGATTTAGAGCTTTGATTTCACTTTGATTTCAATTTTGCAAAAAATCAACTTTTTATCGCCTATTTTGCAGTGTAAAAAAAAAAACTTCTTGACCGATCCAAAATATCCTAGTCCATGCGATGTCCGGAGGTAAGCTGAACATATCCTTAAAGTTTCACTACAATCGGTCAAGTAGTTTTCCAGAAATCGTGTTGAACAGTTAAAAAACGTGATATGCTGAACATATCCTTAAAGTTTCACTACAATCAGTCAAGTAGTTTTCCAGAAATCGTGTTGACAACTTAAAAAAACGTGGCTTCGAGAAAAACGCAAAGAAATAATCGTTGCCCGTTGACGGGCATTCCTTCTCAGTGCTGTAACTATGTAACGACTTCGAATATTAAAAAATCTTTTTATTCACATATAGTACGTATGTTATAGAATATAGATGTATAAAAAAAATTTTAGATATTTTATAACGTCAACTTGGGGGTCACAACCCCCTTAAGTGAAAAACCCATTTAAGAGTATGCTCCCCCAGGCGAAAGCCAAGAGTTCAGTGCGCACATAAATTATCTAGATTGGGAGACCCCTAGAGCCCCATCCATACAACCTCAAAGAGAAAATCTCAGAGCAAAGCGCGACCCATGCAAATGAATTAAGCTCAATCAGTGCGAAAATGCAAGAGCCTCGAAATTTCGTCTTCATCTTCGTCTTCCAGCTGCGGGTCGGTCTTTTGTCCGACATTCAGCCAATTATTGAATGCGGCAAAGCAAGGTCAACGCGAATATGATTTATGCCAATTTTCTGAATCAAGAACTGGAATTAGGGAAATATTTTTCTGTTTCTGGAACAGCCGCCAGCCAGCTGCTTTCGCTTTGTCGCTCATCCAACAAAAGGTTCAGTTCCGGTTTATTTCGGCAGTGGAAAAACAATAGTTCGAGTTACACCTGGCCACTAATATCGGGTTTCAGTAATGCATTTTTTAATTAAATAATTCTTAATTGTTGTGTGTTTTTAATTTTACATTTTTAAACTAAGCTGATAACAAAACACACATACAGTTATAGACATTTATATTACTCTAAAAACCTAAAGCAACACACGAATATATATGAATATAAATTCTTAACGATTTAATAAAAGGTTATCGACGATAAAATTAAGTAAACATATCGTAAAAATTTTTCTTAATTTATAATTATTATCCTAAAAATAATATAGTATTTTTTAACCTTAATTTGTGTATCAGAAACTTTAAATTGATCAAGAATATTATAGAAAACTTTGAGGAACCCTTAAAAAAACAGTTTTTAGAAAGATATATGGAAAATATTATTCAAACGATCTGAGAACTGCAGAAAATATTTATTAGCTTAAAAGCTAACTCCTGGGACACCTATTTTTTGTGGCAGTGTAAAAGTATCTTAATATTTGACTTGAAACATAAATTTTGTAAAACAACCCTCGCAAAAATGTAAATCAAGGAAGCCCCCTGGGTTTCTCCCTCTCTTCTCAGGCAGCAAAAGCTGTCCGAAAAATTCCGTTATTTTGGCCAGAGCAAGTTGCCAAAAAGGATTTGCTAATTTGTGACCTTGAGGTTGCCAATCAAAGACATGACTATATAGTTTTCCATACAAACACGCAAAACACTGTGTGTATGTGCGTTTTTATGGACTTTTTGAATGTTTTGTTTTTCATGAGAAAATATATGGACCACTTACAGTTTAATGAGCAAACAAAGCAAGCAACAACAACAATATTGGGCAATTAAACGGCCAAATTGATGAAATGACAAAAGATTTCACTTCCGAGGAGAGGAGCACCGAAGAGAGAAGAACACTAAACAAGTCGTTGACATGTAAAGTGACAATTGCAATTACAATAAAAATAAAAGTAAGAGTGGAAACGAAATTTGAAGCTAATTTTTTATTTCTGATATCTTTTAGCAATAAAGATATGTGCAATACCAGCAGGAAATACAAAGTTATATAAATTCCCAGCAACAAGTGCGCATGAGTCAGCCATTTATTGGAAAATGCACTTGGGTTAAAATATAAAAACAAAAAACATTGGGGCTTTTTCAAGAAAAAAGGGAAATTGAGGTACTAAAGCAAAGAGAGGAAAACTCTCTTAAGTTTCGTACGTAAATAGCTCTTTCAACATTTTGAGCTTGACGCTTCTGCGGCCTCAGCGAGCTCATTCTCTCAACAACGCTCGCGCGATACGCACGCAGTAACTGTGAAAGCAACAAAGAAATCCACGAAAATAAAACAAAAATTATACAAATAAAAACGGAATTCGGTACTCAGATTTCGACGTGAAATTCTGCCAATAACTCCCAAATCTGGTTCCTTAAATTATATATATAAAATAATAAAGCGAATCGTTATTCCAAGTAAAGGCAATGGACTAAAGGTCAACATTTTCTAGGCGATAAAAAATAAAGCATGCCGCCATACATACGATTATATACATATACTACATTGTACCCAGCAATCAACAGAGAGTGACATGAAATGGAATTAAAACAAGCGTTTAACTTAGTACTCGCAACTCGGTGAATCCAAGTGCTTCTCCCCTTGAAAGTCATCAAAATTTATAACTCCAGTCACGTATAAGATCTGAATAAATCGGCTTAGTCAATTGCGGTTTTTCTATTCCTATAAATTATGTAAAAAAAAAAACTTAAAGATCCCATTATCTTCAAGTACGACAATTAGTAATCAAGTTTTTCCAAACCAAAGTTCACTACTTGACATAACGACAGAGTGGAATTAATTGTATAATCTTAATTATTGATTAAAATATGTGAACATTTTTAAATAAAGACTTATTCATTGTTAATCAAATTTACAGTGGTTTTGTCTGTTTTATAAGCAAAGTTTATGGTCAACATAATCTGTTTAATCAAGAAAAGTTCCAGTGTCTCAATTTAAATAAAAATATCATCAGTTTTTAATTTATGATGAAATGAATTTGTTTTTTTAATTTAAACCATTTTTAACGACTCCAACAATTAATTAATGTGAAGCAAAATTTAAGTGTAAGAAAAATGAAAACAATAATCAAGAAAGAGAGCAACTGAAATTACAATTGGAAACTGATAAGATTAGAAATAACGGCTAAACACAAAGCTAAACATCGGAGAGATTAAAGACGGGAGCAAGAGAGAGCCCAGATAAAGAAGGCGACAGGTTTGGCGCCTGAGACACCAACTCCCACTCTCTCCTGCTCTCTCTTAGGCACACATGCACCCAGTGGCGTATACTTGATACTTTTAGGGGTTCTCAAAATGTTTTATTTCTACAAAATTAAATATATATATGTTTAAGACTCAAAGATTTCTCATTGAGGTCTCTTGAACCCTCAAACTCAAATCCCCCTTCCTATCTACGCCACTGCTGTAGCCACGCACACCTGTTCAGACACTTTGCTGCATTTGTTCGCGATTTTCTCAATCGCTCATTTAAGAGCCGACTTGCGAGTGGAAAAGTTCGTGTGAGCGGACTGAGAAAATCGGGGAAAAATACATTTTACAATCTGGCAATACTCAAGCAGCCGGCAAACCCAATAAAAAGTGAATAATTTTATAATTCAAAGTGAAAAGTGGAAAACAAAACAGCACATGCTATATGAATGAAATAAATCTATTTTTAGATTGTGAAAAACAAAAGAAAATGCAATGAAACCTTGGTGGGTTTCATAAACATAAATATCAGAAAACAAATCTTGCGAAAAACTTAGTGAAATCGAGAAACAAAACAAAAGGCACAGCGCCAGCGAATAAACAAATAACAAATCATAATGCACGTGTATTACAAATTTGGATTACTGCTGATATTCTTGCTAAGCGTAAGGTAAAAATAAATTTGCAATAAATATTTAAAGCAAAACTAAATAAATTTGTTATTCTTATACGAAACAGTGACGCAGGGTTGGTGGGGATTTTTTACAATAAATTTGTATTTGTTTAAAGAGACAGAAAGCCCCCAAAAAGGGAGGAATAAAATAAATAACACAAAGTACAAAGTTTCCCATTGAGAAACATTCACAAGTGATTAATTCAACTCGAATCGGAATACCGACAGGTGAACCCGTACAACGGGACTTTGACCCCCTCACCGCTTGAGATACCAATGCCGAACGGAATGCTCACGCAATTGGGTTATAAAATAATAGCAAACTTTTTATTGATAGACCTCGGCAACAGCTCCTATAATTGCATGAGTTTACACTCTACTCCTAATCGTATCGCCATCGCATAATCTGATAAAAATAATAACAATATGCGCTTGTCCGATAATTTATACCATTATTCCTTATCAAATGTATTGGGTTTACTCATTGATATATTCGCTGGGAATTGCTAAATTCGAGGGCAAGCAAATATCGAACCATTTGAAAATAGCATAGAAATTTACCACTGTCTCGCTTTTCCTGTTGTTAGCTAAGAATTTATGACTCAGATTTGGCTTAGCCACACTTCCTTTTTTAGGTGAGGGTACACAGAAAAAATTGTCATAAAAAGCTTAGTATTTTGTGGACTTTACTGATACATTGTCAAGATTGATTTAAGTATTTTGAAGAAAATTCAGTAATTAAATACTCATAATGGATGGATAATTCCTAAACAAAACTTTAAATTATTAAAAATATTGTTATCTTTTTTCAAACAATATAAAGGTCACCTTAAAAGTTAGTAACAACCTTTTTAAAGTGTAGCAAACTACTCTTTTGTCCTATTGATTTTTAGGCTCTTCCTAATAGAGTGCTTTTAAGTGCTGCATCCAATTTAAAACATTTACCTGCAAGTAGTCAAGGGAATTAACTCGTAAGTTGACTAGGTCGTCATGCTTAGTTACAGTTTACAGCTCAATATTTCGTAATAAAGATAAACCTGCACAGTTAACTGAAGCCTGAAGGCAATTGGGTAATGTTCGATTTTAATATCTTTATTAGTCGGTAGAAATATAGCGATACTATGCATTTCTTATCGCTACTTTCCATTTGATACAAAACTTCAGTTTATTCGGTCTAATTTAGCACTTTTATGGCCTGACAAGTATCTTTCAACAGTCATTGAAACTTCACTCAACTGTCACGCAATTGAAGAGACTTCTAAATGACATTTTTAAGACGCACTTGAACTACTGTTCCACCCATTTCTATACCTCCCCCCCAACTAGATCCGAAGTCGCCAAAAGCAGGATAACGAACGATTTAGAATCAGGCGACGCTGAATCACAGAAAGCAGGCAAAAAAATAAACAAATGGCAAAAAGTGAGAGTAACGAAAACGTAAACTAAAAACCGGTCAAGTTGTCTCTTTTGCCATGACGTAAACGGGTTTTGGCTGTCTCGTTTTTACAGCAGTGATTATACAGTGCGTTTTAGTACTATAAGTCGACTTTCAAGACCGAATTTAAAATTTACAGAATTTAAATTGTGGAAACTATTCTCTTACGTTTAAATTTAAGAATAATATAATATTATAATATATGTCAAAGTAATAGAAAACCACTTTTTATAGTTTTTAAACTCTTTCTTCACCTCCATAAATGAGCTATAAATTTTTCCCTAGGTGTATGTAGTAATATGTATGTTTTTCAACATATGTACATATATATATTCATTCATGCTCTCCGACGGACCAAACATAAACAAAAGCGTATAATGATAGTGGGGAAACCGGAGACGCCGACACGGACAAAATTATCACGAATATGTGTGCTTGAGCGAGAGACGATGGCGTGGCTATAATAAAATAGGTCAAGAGCGTTTTCAGGACAAATTAGCGAGGTGTGTTTGCCTTCAAGACACGAATGATGTAAGCGCGTTCTGCTTAGAACTGTCAATCTAAAGCCAAATATTGACAGTATTTTGGGGTTTTTGGTCAAACAACTTTACAAAATTGCCAACTAATTGTTGTATAAGTAATGAGTTTAAATTTGGTAGGGGTATTGCCTTTAAAGTGACTTTATTTTACTTTTTTTAAAATGAGACTTTTATATATTTTCTAGCATTAGCCACACAAATGCCGCTCCAGCGGGCAGCGAGGAGGCCAAGTTATTGCCCAACTCCGATGACGATTATGATTATGATGATGACTACAGTGACGAAACGACGGACAAGGAAGTGCCGGAGACGGCAGAAAATAGACTGATGCCAGATTTATCCTCCTCATCGACCACAACTACATTTCGACCAATATTTAGTAAGTCAAAGAGTCTAATTATTGTATCTATCTGTACTAAGAATAGACTCCTTTATAGATATACCACGACGCAGCAACCATGTCCTGGAGCCCAGTTGTCCGCGCAACTGCCTTTGCCTGGAGGACTTCAAGTATGTTCAGTGCACGAACGCCCATTTAACCCATGTTCCTCTGGATTTGCCCAAAACGGCGGCTATTATTGACTTGAGCCATAATGTGATTGCTGAACTGAGGCCCGAGGATTTTGCCAATCTGTCAAGAGCGGTGGAAATTACTCTCAATCACAATTTGATCAGCCACATAGACAAGGAGGTGAGTTCTGAAGTTATTCTTTTGTTAATTTTTGTAAATTAATTTTAAAAAAATATTTATCAAGATAAAATACTAAAATCTTTAATTTTTCAGGTCTTCCAAGGCTCGGAGCGTTTGCAGCGACTGAGATTGGCCAACAATCGCCTTACCAAGATCGATCCCGACACTTTTTCGGCAGCCAAGGAACTGATACAGCTGGATTTGAGCAATAATACGATTACCCAGCGACTAGATGGCTCGTTTTTAAACCAACCGGATTTGGTAGAATTCAGTTGCTCCAACTGCAGCTGGACGGAGTTACCGGAGCAGACGTTCGAAAACATGAGTGCCCTGCAAGTACTCCGCCTGAACAACAACGATTTCAAACAGGTAAGCAATCGAGCGCCAAAGCTATCGCACTATCGCTGGAGACTGCTTCTCCTACTTGCTATCGTTCTATCGATAGTTGGCGCAGCTCCAACTTGGCCCCTATAGTCGTCCCACTCTAACTCACAGTCTGTTTTTCCCTTTCTCACTTGACAGCAAATCAATACGAGAGCTTTCACGCCGCTAAAAAATTTAATTAAACTGAAGCTGCCGGAGCTGGACCAGCCCAACATCGAGGAGCTGTGCAACTTGCTCAAGTCCATTGATAACATCAGCTTCCGGCACTTTGATGTCAGCTGCTACGAGCTTGTGTTGGGCACCTCCTTCAACGAGAGTCTGATTACGGCCACGGATCCGCCGTTCAATCGGATCACAGGTCTGCCCACATTAGCCACCAGCACAGCGAAGCCAGCCACCGGAACTCCAGCACCGCCACGAACGGGTAAGTAAGCTGTTCAAACAATGGTGGGATTGGATTTAACACAATCATCATATTAATACTGTCTATTTGGCGTGTAACAGCGACTCGCAATCGGAGCAAAATGGCTAACAGCACAGATGTGGTCAAGGCCGGAATCTTGAGTTCGGTAACCGAGAGCAACAACAGCGGGGTCAGCGTGGAGACGTCCACCGAGAAGGAGAAGCCCTACCAGGTGCCCATTTCCCAGGAGGCCATCAACACGTTGCTTATCTGTGAGTAAACTAGGTTTTAATGGAACTTTTGTAGTGAAACATACAGAATTTTTACTAACATTCTCCTTTCCCTTGGCAGGCATCATGGTTTTGGCCGTGATTGGGATTGCCATTGGACTCATTTGCCGCAAGGATATTGGCGGCATCAAAACCAAATGCTGCCGCACTAGCAAACCAAAGGAGCCAAAGGATCAGGTCCATCCCACTGAGGAGATACCATTGAATAAGCTAGCCTAAGAGAACTTTCCAAAAAACAACGACAAGAAGAAAAGAAAAGAGTCCTATCCTCCAGTTTTGAAAACAAACCAATTCCATTTTGACGGCATTTTTGCTAGATTATAAATAGATCTAATTGAATTGAATTAGTTAACTACTTTGCGTCGCCTCTAACTGACGTCACACCTAACTGTAGTTTCTTCTCCATTGTTTGTTCGCCCGCACAAGCAACAGCCACCACCAGGAAGTGAATTCCCAATCCTTTTGTTAGGTTTTAGTTGTTAGTCGGAGTAGGTTAAGCCGCCTGCCTAGTCGCTTAGCGTTCTTTTCTTTAGGGGAGCTCGGGAAATGGGATCCCAGACCCTCCCACAAACACACACACCAAAAACATATGCACACACACACTCCTGGCTCTGTCCTAGGTTTAGATATTTCCATCAACAACACTTAAATTAATGTAACACCTAGATACTTTAGTTCTTAGAGCTGTCTTTAGCTATATCTATGAATGTATAGACTTTTGCCAAAATACAATAAAAATAATTATTGTAAATAGTAAGCAATGGAAAATGTGTTTTAGAAAAGATAACAATATTTAAGATATGACTATTTGTACAAGATATCGGGGAAAAGGGAACATCTGTGTTTATGTAAGCCTCGTTATCTTTGTTTACTGAAATCAGAAACTTCTCTGGTCCAGCGGAAAGGCGACACCTGATAACCTTGATTGCTATCCCACACTTATCCTATCACATATTTATCCCCAGACAACAGACAACAAATTAAGCAACGTATAAACATCGTAAAATATTGGCAAGATAAATAAACAAGCAGTAGCCAACGAATTGTGGGAAAAACGGAATGGGATAGCACGTGGCCCGGGTAGGGGTCCAATAAAAATCATCAACACAGCCCAAACACGAACCGATTAATTTCGGGGGAAACGGAGGAGTCTCTCTCTCTCTATCTGGTGGCCAACAAATTAGAATACCAGCAGGGCAGAGGGGCAGAGCAAACATGGCGAATGGGGCCAAAGTCAGGCGATCGAATGGCAGATGAAACACTCCCTATCGCTACACCCCTATCTCGCAGCTCCACCTATGAATGCCGATGACATGCAATCGCGTGGCCACAACAATGTGGCGGCTGTTGGAAGCCGAACTAAAAACACAAACAAAAAGCAACAGATTGGGATTTCGATTAGGTTTATTTTGAAAGCACCCTTACCTTGGGTTAGAAACATTTTTGAAAATACTCTAACTACGAATTGAAACACATTTTTAAGTCATAGAAAAATAGATACAAAGCTCTGATATTGCAAAGTAAAGAAGCTACAATAAAGTAAATTTAAATTCAAAACAAAAAAATTTCCCGTTTCGAAATTCCTTGATAAATTTAAAAACAAATCTACGAAAACCCATGTGCACCTATTTTAATGATTCTGCATTAGTTTTATTACCCCGAACTAATTCCCTTTCAAAATCCTAGGGTATTTTTTGTAAGAAAACAACACTATCCAATCTTATCAGTGAAAATGCTCGCAAAAAAAATAATAAAAACAAGGAAGCTAATTCTCGTGGCACGGGCATTTGACCTAATTTCAAGATAATAGATTGTATATAAACACCGCCACACTGCCCACAAAAAGTACACAAACACCTGTAACCCAAATTAAGTTGAACAAACTTGAGGTTAAATATACATTTGGTATCCAAGGTGCGCGTGTATGGGTGTAAATCAACAAAATGCGTTTTAACAAAAACAGAAACGATGAATAAACCAACAATAAAAATAACAGGAAAACAAAGAGAACAAAAATAAATGGTAGCATAACGTTTGATGGGATTTAGATCAACTAATTTTAATTAATTCAGGTCAACAAAATTACTAAAACATAAATAGTTTATACGTTTGTCAATAAAATATAAAAATAACCACGTAGGCATTCCTAAGAATCAATCAGGGCACAACCCTTTGTTTAACAGGGAATATAAGCTTATTTAAGGTGGTTACTTATATCCTTTAAGATATCGACTTCAAAGATACAGTAGCAACCATTCGAAGCCCATCGTCAGCTTTGTCCATTCTATTCCCACTTTATTTTTGTTTACGAATTCATTTCGCAACTTCCGCAATTAATGGCGTAGCATTTTGGTCAAGAAAGGGAGGTCTGAAGAGGGGGGCACGGGGGTAACCATTGAGTGGGAATGACGTGAACCTGGCCGACGTGCATTTTACTGTGCAATTCCCACCTCCCCCCCTGCAATCAACTAGACTGAGTCATGAAAGCATTTAATATTTATGATTCTCTCGCCGCTCTTTGCTGTTAACTTAATGCTAAATGCTAGCTCACTTACCTCCATGACCAGGCTGACGCAATCCTGCGACTCCTTGCAATCCAGCAGTGCCACCACATTCTCATGGTGCAGCTCGGTGAGCTCCTTTAGGATCTTGATCTCCTTGCCAAGCAGATTCTGCGTCTTCAGCTGTCCCTTCTTCGTGATGCACTTGATGGCCACCGGCATGTGTTTCTATAAAAAAAAGTCCACAAAAACAAAGAAAGAAATGAGAAACATTTCATTAATACTTAATCGAGGGTTAGTCACTCCAAAGTCATTGAACGAGTAACCGAATTATTAACCAAAGTCAACGAAATGAATCAATTCACTCGCTTTGGAATTCAATTGACAACAAAATTAGCAAAAAACAAAACGCACTGAAGGCTTGGGTTAAGGTTTTGCCTTTTCGGATTGTTTTGAATCGGAAGCGCAAAGGGGATTGTTTGTTTGGGAATGATGTGCATATTTTGTGGCCAAAATAATAAAGTTCTTTATCGGTCATTTGCCTAAGAAGCTCAAGTATTTAGGAGCTCACTTGTGGAGTATCTTATTTTGTTTATTATCTTTCTTATTGCTTAAGTTTTAGTTTTATTTATTACATTATTTAATTTTAATATTAAAATCATTTTCAAGAATAATTCAAATTTTCTAATAATTTTCTTATATTTACATCGAATATTTATTGATTTTCTTATGATAATATCCTAAACTAATCAAATTTTCAAGAAACCATAAGTAAAAAACATCAATTTCCATTTGGAAATCTTTTCTGTGTTTGTTTTCATTAAATTGATAAATATGCATACTGATTTTAAGCAAATTAAATTAAATTATTTTAAAGATATCGATCTACCACTCTCCAAACCCTTTACTGATTTTTCGTAAATGACCATCAAAAATATAATTTAATTGTTCTTAAACATTAGAAGGCATTAAAACTATGTAATAATTCCATTAACTTCGCTATTTTCACACTTTCCCGTTTGTATATACCCAAAAATCAAAAATGTATACATTTATTTGGAAAATCTTTCTGTCTTCTTAGGTCCCTGACCTGTCTACTGTGAAAAGTGTATAGAGAGACCACAAACTCCTGCTGCTCCAGTCTAAATCCCATAATCTGCGCATCCAGCTGTTGCCATAAATTTGCCTTTGAAATGTTTACATTCTCCTTGAGCAAAAGCCTTTGGCCTGCTTCAATTAGCACGCACCGAAACGGGGAAATGCCGGGAAATGCAAATCGTGATCCCAGAAGCGACGGCCCCCCGGCAATGTGTTGGGCGGGTCTCGTCTCTCGGTTAGTCGTTATTATTAGATACGCAAAAACGCATTCAACCGGCGGCCAGACCAAAGGGGGGCCCGGGGGAAAGCCCATAATTGCGGTGAATAAGATTGTGTTTACTCGAGCGCTTGTCGAGTGACGAACTTGGCCGGGACTTGCAGGCCCAGCAGCTAACGGGTTGAGTTAACCGGCTGAATCGCTTCACTGATAAGGCCGACGGACGTCGTTTAGTGCACTCCGAGGCCCTGCTCCTTCACCCCGTCGATTTCTCCTGGATGTGGTCACCATATTTGCTTTTTACTTAGCAGGTGACAATGACTCTTTGTCTGTGTTTGCTCGCTTCGCCGTCTGCCTTGGACTTAAAGCTCATAACAAAAGACGAAAGTGTAAATTTAAACAAGTTTGCCTACTACAAGGAAGCACAAACGTGAATAGTTCTGGTTATTTATAAAGTATCGAATGGGTTTTATCCTATTAAGATCATTGTATTGCATGTATTGTAAAAATTAAAATCTTGTTTTGCCAAAAAATATCTATAATTTAGAGAGGTTTTAATATAGTTAAAACTCTATCTATAGACAAGAAGTTTGACTGCTTAAATACCTCGCTAATTAAGATCTTTAGGCTAACCAAGTTACCTTTATTCTTATGTATACAAAGCTTATAAACATGCACCTACTGAGTGCCCATTCAGCCAGACACTCTATAGGTTTCCTCGTGGAATATCGTATCACCACCTTCTCTGTGTTCACGTGTTGTTTGTATGGCAATGACAATCGATATGTTCTCTTAACCCTCATAATCTCTCGCTGTGGATCCTCAGATGTACATATGTTATTTATACAATTTACAATTTTATTTTTTAATATTCTTTTTCTGTAAGCTGCCATTAAACAAGCTATTCTTGCAGCTTCTGACCGATAACAGGGCCCATGCACTTTTGTTTGTTTGTTTGAGACTCAATCTTGAAGAGAGTTCAACTGCATCTGTTGTCAAGCCTCAGCCGGTGTTTGATGGATGCTGAACCTGAGACCTCCAAGAGATTACAAAAGGCAATGGGTGGTAAATCATTACATATTAATAAGAGGTTTTATAGTAGCTTTTTTATTACCATATTGAAAACAAAGCAGAACCTCACTTTTTTAAATGACCATGCAATTATCAAAAAGAAACTTGAATACGTCTTAATTCTCATTATATTTAGCCTTTTACGTCACTCCATTATATTCCATTTACCTTCTATGTCTTGTTGTCTAAGATAATAAAAACGCCAGAGATTAGATTACCCATAAAAATGAAAACAATTGCGAACACCGGGCAGCGGAAGCCGAGTCAGTTCTTGACCCAATCACCTCAATCATCCAAGCGAGCTGGCGAAAACTGTGTCAAAAGCGTACGGGAAAGTTTCCCGCACCTGGCAGCTTGTGGAAAATGGAAAACTGAGAGAGAGCGACCTCCGATCCCGGAGATCTCCAAGCCCCCAAAAGGTGCAGCAAATTTAGTTGGATATTTTTCCATCAATCAACAACACAAAGTACACCCAAAAAACAGGGAAAAGGTTCAACGAACTGGGGGGGCTCGATAAGGCGAGGTACTTTTTGTTATTTTTTTTTGTGTGGTCTGAGGTGCAACGGCCCCTCCAACTAACAACAAGAAAGGAAAACATTTCTTTTGGCCAAAAATAGCTAACGAAAAAGATAATAATTGTGCAGAAAATGCGAGAAAGAGTGAAGTCAGAGACAAAAGCAAGCAAGCGAAAAAAAGTGCAGCGCCTCATCCATAGGCCAGCCAAGCCGCGTAGCGACGTATCTGATGGATACAAACAACTTCAACTGGTTTGGCGGGTGAAAATGTAGCTCCGGCCACCGCCGTAAACTTTGCAAACAAATCGCGGAAATTCTAATTTTTTGCGACGCAAAACTTTTATTTCAATACCGCATAATTCACGCCCGATCGGATCACACGTCGCCCGGCTAATTTATATAGAATACCACCACCGATCTGGAGCTAGGAACATGCCAAACTAGTTTGTGTGAGTAAAACCTTGGATAATTGGTATATTATACTGGAAGATGTCTGGCGTCGGCATTTGCTGAATAATTTATTGGTTAATTTCAGATTTGTTTTCGTCTGCACACGTGTTTAACTTGTTCCCATCATCACGAGTTAGAAAGGTGATTTCGAGTTAATGGGATGGATTCCTTTTGTTTTCGAACTCTAGCATTCGACTTCCGTTTATTTAAATTCGAAATAAAAATAAAATCAAAGGTTTTAATGACTTTTTAAACCCTATTGGTTTTGTTAAATATTTTTAAACTCTTTAAAGATATATTTCTTACCGTATAAACCGATCTCGAACCCAGGACTAGTTTTATGATTAATTTTGTATCATTGTCTTAAATAGCCTTTAAAAAATACTAATTAAATTGCTAAGAAACATTTGCTAATCATTTTAATAGGAGCCTACCCAGAAGTCTCCTTTTAAAGCTGATTATAAAAGTAATTTAAATCACTAACACATAGTAAACCCAACGATGAGAGCGATCCCTATCTATTTCAATCTCAATCTCAATCATTCTCAAGGCGCATTTTCAAAGCAAAAATGCAGCAAATGAAGTAAGAGGCGGTGACAAAATCAAATGCAAAATGCAATTGCATTTTTCAGTATGGACAAACAAAGTGTATGAATATGCAATTGCCTCAAAATGAGAACCGAGAACCGATTGCACAATCCAGCTCTGTGACTGAAGGGGGCCGGCAGTCTGGAAATACAATAAACATTACACGCGCTTAGAACGTAATTTTTGCATGATTCCGCCGTAGTCAGCTTATGCAATTGGCGGGCGATAAAACGGAGCGGGGCGTTCGTTCTGTGAAATATGGAAACACGTGTCGTCTGGTTTCGCACATGCCGACGTATCCGCCAGATAAAGATTGATGGGTTCATTCATGATAGTGAAAATGGAAACTAACCAGACACTGCAGCTGACATTTATTTTTGGATTCCGATCCTCTGCAGAGGATTTCCTTTTGGAGTATCTTACGGGTGTGTATCTCTGGTCCCTGCCACATGGTACATACTAGTTCTTTGACTATTTTTAGCGAATATTCTGCTGCTGCTGGTGAGCACGTGCAGACAAAAGATACATTTCTGGAGATACAAATGCCAAGCACTCGGCATTGCCTTGTCCTTCGAGCTGCTTAAGTAACCCAAGTGATTACGGCGATGTTAAGTCATGGAAAGAAATCGAAAACCGGCGTAGCTCCCACAAACCAGTTAAGCGTAATGGCCATAAAAGGAAAGACGCGGGAAGTTAAGACTACTCAACTGGCATTCCGACTGTTGTAGAAATTGATTTAATAGTTTGAAGCTAAATAAAATATATAATGGTATAGGTATAGGATTTTCAAGATATTACTTAAATTAGAAATAACAGTTCTTGTTTAAAAAAATTTGTTGAGTTATCTGAGAGCGAGTTGAAGATGGAAGGTATTCGATTGTGGTCAAAATTTTGCAAAAAATCTGTATAAATTCAATTAATAACTTACAATAAATATTAAGTAGCTCTATGCCTCAGTTTTTAAAGTCTAAAAACCCCTATTAATCTCATGACAAAAGTAATGTGTTAAATTAAAACAACTTCAACGAGATACCAGTAATTACTTTGGGATTTTCATTACATGATTAACGATCATAAATTGAACAAGCCATGGCGGCTTTCAGCTGTCTTACAAAAAATAAAATAAATAAAAGAAAACCCAAATGGAAAAAAACCAAAATTAAATCGACTCTCGATACAGATCGCTTGTGAATAAAGGGGAGAAAGAGAGGCCATTAATGACAAATCTACGGTGACAGAGATGGAAAGGTTGAGGGTGACAGAGGAGGGTCTCTTACGTGGTGTCTAGATGGAAAAGAGACAAGTGAGTCGTCGTTATGGTGCTGGTGGTGGTGGTGTACGTGTGAACCGATTGTGCCATTGTTATTGTTATTTTTGTCGACACACTGCATTTGTAATTAATAATGTGATTTTATTATTTACACAGACGAGACGAACTTGAGCAATTTAGAAAAAAAAAAAGGAAAACAAGAAAACAAAAGTTGATAAGAGCAATTTTTTCTTTGCTTTGTTGCACTAATGAAAACACGATCGTTGGACGAGAGAAACAGAGCACACTGAATGTTTTGCCAATGATATGAGCAAGATAATTTTGTTTTCGGCTGATCATATGGAAATTCAAGTAGATATATATTGTGTTTAAGGAGATAAACACCCCATATGTTATTTTATATATGTAGTTGCGTGTTTTTTTTAATGGATATACACACAGATTCAGAAAACAGCTGATGCAATAACTGGCAGCTGTTGCCGCTTCGAAAAGCTTTTCACTCTCTGCGTGTTTTCTGTTTTGATTTGTTTTTTGTTTTGCTTATATGTACATATATTGAATGAAAAACACAAAAAAGAAGGCTCATTCATATTAATGATCTAACCATTTAGGATGCTCAACTATTTTTATCGAATTTCTTATGAGCTGATAACAGTTGCTTGACCTGAAAGCTATTTGACTAACTGGTTAAGCCCGATGACAATTAAAAGTATAATATAATATCTAAATGAGGGATTTATTAGCTTATTAAAAAATATGCATATAAACTCTACTGATTATTTCGCTTGTAGAGAGGAAAACCATAAAAAGGCAGTTAAGTTTTAAGTATGAGGATGAATCACTAATTTCTACACGAATATAAAAAAATATACTTCTATTTTTATCTTAAATTGAATTTTATTATTATATATAATATGAAATCTGTATTCTTATATACCTTAAAATACCGATAAGAAATTCTCACTCCCTAACGAGGCTTACAATTGTTTAGAATTAATTATTTCTGCCACGACCCTGAAATAGTTCAAAAGCACTTCTATAGCGCATACTTCGACACCATACACACATATTTCTCATACGCCATGGTGTCTGTATATAAATAATACGTAGATATGCTTCTGCTGGGGCTCTCGCCAAAAGAAATCGCTCCACAGCACGTGCGTATGCCAGCAGCTGAACCGAAATTCGCTTAGAAAAATAGGAGGGGTTCGCACAAGGCATAGAAAATAAACAATAGAAAGACGCAAATTTTGAAGGAAAACAAAACATACACATAACCACGCCTGAGCAGCAACAAAGGGCTGCGATTTTGCTGGACTCTCCGGCTCAGCAGTAGTTTTATTCGGTTTTTGCACAGTGGATTGTGAAATATAAAACTTGGTTAATGAAAACAAGTTAAAAATGTGAATTATTTAATAACCAACTAATTTATGGAACGGATAGAACAGCACAACTAAACAATTTTCCAGAAAGTATCTGAACAAATATTTAGGGGTAGTTTCCTTTCCAAGGCCTTCGGCTTTATGATCAAATTGTATTTCATTACCATTTTTATTAGATTGCAGAAGCAATGATCCAAAGTAACCTAAACAATATTCAGTTCCCTAAAAAATAATAATAATTAATAATAATCATTTATTCTTTAAAAAATTGTGAATTATTTAATAACCAACTAATTTATGGAACGGATAGAACAGCACAGATAGCTAAAAAATCTTCCAGAAAGTATCTGAATAAATATTTAGGGATAGTTTTCTTTCCAGGGCTTTATGTTCAAATTGTATTTCATTACAATTTTTATTAGATTGCAGAAACAAATATCCAAAGTAACCTAAAGAATATTTAATTCCCTAAAAAGTAATAATTTATCCTTTAAAAACTTCTTATACTTTTTTTGCACTGTGATCAGCTGATTTTTACTTAATTTCGCTTCATTTGCCGGATCCTCTTTTTGGGCTTTATTTTTCGCCTTTCCAGCTGCGACAACGTATTCGTGTTTACCTTTGACAATGGCGCATTGTTAATAATTTTAACGTTTTCTGTTGTTGTTGATGTTGTTTTACAAATGCGACCAAGCCCCACATTAAAATGAAAACAATAACAATGCGCCAAATCAGTCGTAAAAAACAGGTTACTAATATGACGGAATTGTAAGCAACGGAAGGGGTAAAATGTTGTTGTTTTGGTATTATTTTTGGAATCTTACCTTGCGATGACGTCCCTTGTAGACGACGGCAAAGGCGCCGTGGCCAAGCATATCCTTGGAGCTGTATTCATATTCCCCGACAATATTCATTATGCGAGGATGCGACGCCTGGATGTGCTCCCTCCGTTTCCGTCTTCGTCTGCGCCTTCACCTCCGCTTCCCACTCTCCCACTTTTACACCCCCTCGCTCTCACACGGACACGAACACACACTCGCACGCACGGCTGTTGGCTCTTCCTCTGCTTTACTTTGCTTTTGCCTTTGGCTTTGGCTTTGCCTTCCAATTGCAATTGTGGAAAATCAATTTTTTTCTTTTCAACGAATTGTGGGCACTTGGCGATCTGCTTTTCACGTAACGCGCGTCTGCTTGGCTTGTTTGGTCACCTGGTGGCTGGTGGCCAGAACGACTATTAACGGCCACTCACTCGAATTTCACTTGTAATTGAATTAATCTCTGTCTTTTTTCGCTCTCGGCCGTGTGTGATTGTGTTTTCAGTGTGTGATTGCTTTTAATTTGCGCCCCCACACCGCACGACACAGGATTGATTGCACACCCACTCACACACGCACGGACGCCCTCGATCTTCTCGGTTTCTTGCTTTGTAAATTTTTGGTTTTTGTCCCAGCGAAAACTTTGCAAAATTCAATTTTCCAACTACTTCGCCAGAGAGAAAAGTGGAAAAAGGTAAAAGACAAAAACACGACTAAGAATTGGAGGTGGTGGGGATGAACAGTGTTACCAGCTGAGGTGGACAAAGAAACGACCAGGCTAGAAATAATACCGAAAATACCAGCATGCTAACAATCAATTAGGGGGATTACTTATTTGACTGAATTACTGAATTATGTATATTATGTTATGTTATACCAGAACGTTGTGATGTTTTTAATTGCAAATACTCTGACTAACAATTCAATTAATTGGTTAAATTTTGCTGAAAAATAAATTTTATTACCGTTCATAATAATCATTTTAAATTTCATTACAAGAGGAAAAGTGTCAGTATGCCTAAGTGAAAATATCGTATAAGCTGTTTGTTAGTCATAATAAAGTTAAATTAAAGTATCTATAATAAATAATAAATATACATGGTGAAAAACATCGATGTTATGTCTTACTTTCATCGCATTACCTATACATTTTAAATTATATTTATATATTATTATTATTATTATATTTTATTTTTTGTAGATTAACAGCTTAAATTTGATTGCTATGATTGTTGTATCTGAAATTCTAAAATAAAAAAGTACTTTTACTCATAGAAAAACGGAAAAGTACCTATATACAATTATTTTAATTTTCCGATCGTTTCTATGACTCCTTCTCTGCTTTGCAAGCTGCAAGGATATAAATATATTGTAAATTGCCTTTATTAATCATAAAAATAGAAATAAACCTACTATAAATACTAAGAAAACTAAGAAATTACCAAAATAAAATAAAAATGTATGATTTAATCGTTCAACTATCGTTTAGTATTTTTGTGTCGATAGTTTGAACAAACGACTATGAATGCCACCACTGACTTTACCATTGTGCATTCGTAGAGGGAAGAATCAGAAAAACATAAGAAAAATCCGGTTAATTAATAGAAAGCGCGGCGAAAATAGTTTAAGACTATTTGCAGGCCCGCGTTATTGCTTCTGATTAGCACAAAAGGCAAGTAGCTCAGCTAAATCAGCAAAATATCACACGTTTTCGATCCGCGTGTGAGTTCAGCGAGTTTGTGGATACATAGTGCATAGATAACAACAGAAAAGGGGAGGAGGAGGCAAAGACAATGTAGAACGTGGACTGATTCGAAGTTGTGTGTCTTGCAGGAATCGACCAGTTGAGCTGAAATAATGAGTGCGTCGAGCGAGGGCGGCGCAGGAGGAGGAACGGTGGGTGGCGGCGGCGGAAGTACAGCTACAGCGCCATCAGGTATGTTGAACGATATCCAAGTGGAATGTATACATATATGTACATATACTCAGTGGAATAAACCCTGTATTAGCATTGTGCGATTGTGTGCGTATGTATACATAACATTTCGACTCTCTTTTGCTCTCGCATACGCGCACTGTTTGTTTCCTATTCCTCTTTCTGCCTCACCTTCGCAGCACTGCTGCTCTCAATGTGCCTCTGTGTGTGTACGTGTGCTTTGTTGTTACTGTGCATTCGTGGCAGGGTTGCCAACAACCCTGTAATTGTTCTCAGATGATTTTCTATAATTTCAAAAAATCTGTTAATTCAAACATTGCTCCTTTCGCTATCCATCTTTTTTGTCCGTCCATCGTTTGTGTGTTCCATGTGGAACTTTCAATAAAAAAAAAGAAAAACTGACAGAAACCCAACACTGCCCGTCCGCACAGCCCCCCTGAAAACCATTAAGATACGCACCCAACAACTGCATCCCCATGCACTGCCAGCGTTATCCTTGCTGCCGTCATTGCATTCATCTTCATCATCGGTGGCGTCCGCATCCACATCTACATCGGCATCCCTGGTATCGCATTCGCATCCGCCACTGCAGCTGCGCGGCGTCATAAACAAGTACTCATTGCCATCATCCCATTTGCCATCCCCTGCAGCTCACTCGGCGGTGGCCGCCAAGATCACCCACGTGAAGGCCGACGGCGGCGGTGGGATCTCCATTTCCGGCACTCCGATCCTCAGCGCCGGAACCATCAAGGTGGCCGCAGCCAATCCCATTCAGCAGGCTTCCCTTTCGGGCACGCCGATATCCCTGAACACGGGGCAAGGCACCACGGCGGCCTCTATACGAGCCATCGGAGCTGGAGGCCAGTCCACGCAGGTCCGCGTCATGATGCCCATGATCAAGCAGCTGGAGAATGTCACGGCGACGGGAAGGACTCAGATTACCGCCATACCAGCTGCTCCGGCTAGGAGTGTGTCCAATGCTTCGATTACGGTCACCAGGCCGGTGACGCAGGCCTATCTACCGCGAGCCAGTGTCACGGCCACTCAGATGGGTGGCGTTGGCGTGGGAGTCGGTCAGCGCTTGGTCACTCCCCTGCGAGCCACATCCACGGCTTCGGCGACGGTGACGCCGGCAGCGCCCACGGGTCTCAGCACTTCGGGCGGCTTTGTGCGAGGAGCAACGGCTTCAGTCAGCAGGAGTGGAGTGGCGGTCTCATCTCAGCCACCCTCCACGGTGATTTCGTCCAGCAACAGCGCTACTTGGATGCAGAGTCCGGGGGGACAGGTGCAGCTGATACGGGCCATCCATCAGCCGCGCCAACGCATCATCACCACGTCGGCAGGCGTTAGCGGTGCCAGCGTGGTGACAACTGCTACTCCAGTGCAAGCGCCAACGGGTGAGTTTTTGCGAAGGAAATTGTTTTAATTGTTTTAATTAATTAATTCTAATCCATTCTGACAGCTTTATCTGTGTCTACTGGGCAGCCTCTGACCCCCCAGCAGGCAGCGGGTGGTCCTGGTGGTCCCCAGGCTTATGTAGCCACTGTCTTGCCACAGCGGCAGCACCAAGCCACGCTGGTGTACTCCTCAAACGTATCGACGCCAAATGCCAATCAAAATCCCGGGCAGCAATTCAATCCCCGTTTCGCAGTGGCCACGCCCACCACAACGCCAGGAGGAACCACAGTGACGCCGCGGCAGGTGCGCCCCATACCGCTGGGCAAGAGCTTTCCGGCTGCCAAGTTAAACACGACCAGCATCAGCATTAGGGCTCCGAGCATCCCGCAGCTGAATGCCAGCGTTACGCCATCTCAGACGCCCGTCAGCGTGTCTGGGGGAGCTACAGTGGCACCGGGCCGAGGGCCAGGGGTCGGTGGCACTGCTCTAACAGCCACTAACTTGCACACAACGCGGATTATCCAACTGCAGCAGCCGGCGACGGGAACTACGCAACAGATCATCGGATCCGCAGCACGCCTGGCCGGCAATGTGATGCTCCAGCCATTCGTGATGAGCACCACGGCAGCCGCCAAGATGGGTGAGTTAAGATCAATTAATTTATCCCCTAAGAATCGAATTCATTGTAATTTTGCTGCAGGAATCCGACCACCTGTTACCATGACGGCCAAGGTGCAGCCATCGCTGACTATCACACAATTGAATCCCATCGGTAAACTGTCCACGGCCGGAGGCACGGGCGGTCCCACAATGACGCCGCAGGGCGTGGCCAGCATCCAGGCGGTGTCCGTGCCAAGTGTCTCGGCCAGTGTGGTCAATCCCAGCTCTGTGGCGGGGGCCACATCAGCGGCTGGCGGAGCAACCGTTTTACCCCTGACCATCAGCGGCAGAGGCGGTGCTGTTGGTCCCGGAGGCAACATTCTAACCGGCACACTGACGCCCATCAAGAATGCCAGCGGAGGCATTAAGATGATGATGACACCGGCGCCCACGGCTGCTGCACCAGGCTCTGAGGGACCCGGAAACAGTGGACCAGCAGTGGGAAGCTTCCAGCGCACCTGGAACCCGGTTGTGGCTTCACAAAGCCAGTTAATGAAGGTGCGTCTTGCAGTTCGCATAGCTCACAGCACCTCTCTCTTACGTATTTCCATTCTACTCTCTCTCAGATCGATGATAAGGGAAGTGCTGCCACAATCTACTACGAATCTATGCCGGCCTCAGCCTCGACGGGGGTTCTGTCATTGACCACTACCACCGTGACGCAGAGCACTCAAGCACAGCCGCAGTTGGTGAGCAGTGCCGGCGGTAGCTTGTCGGTGTCCTCTTTGCCCTTCGCTAGTCATGCGCCCACTGGAGCTGGAGCCGGATCAGCCGGAGTTGGATCGCAGGCCACATTCACTGTATTGCCCTCAGGCGCTGCCGGCGGAGGGGCAACTGCTACCCGCATAGGCGGCCACCAGCAGCTGATTATCCCAGCGGGAGCGAACAGCGCGCCGCCGCAGCACATGGTGATACCGCTGCACACTTCGGTGAAGGTGACAACGACGGGGGGAGCGGGCAATCCACAGCAGGCTGCCGCCGGAGGTGGCGGTGGATCGTTGGTGCCCAACTTTATGCGCAAGCGGGATGCAGAGGGTTCGCCCATCCGAGCGGCAAAGAATCTGGCGCCCACGTTGCTGTCCATGGCGAGCAACACAAGTGGTCCGAGTCCGGGAACAACCTTCAATCTGCAGCCCGTCTCCGTGGCGGTGCCGACATCCGGCGGACTTAATTCTGGACTCACCGTGGAAGCGCTGGCCAAAAAGGAAAGGGAACGTGTAACGACCCATGGAGTGCTGCCCAGCAGCGTCGGGGGCGGCGGAGCGACTAATGTGGCATCTACAGCAGCTGGTACCGCGGTTTCTTCAACGAGGAATTCTCGAGCAGAGTCGCCGGCTTCCTCGGATGGCTCGACTACTGTCTCAGCGAACTCCTCGCCTGGCGTTGATCAACAACAATTGCAGGACAGGATAGGAGATCCGCCACCAGCCGCAGGTGCCAGTGCACGAGACAATGCCACGCACTTTAATCCCATCAATGAGGTAATTATCGAACGACCGAGTTTAGTCAAATTTTTAGCTTACATTTTGTATTCTCCTTGAAGCTGTACTCATCACACCAATCCATGCAGCAGGGCTTGAGTCACTCCTCTCTGGGCGCTCGTAGCGGAAATAGCGCCTTTGTGGATGTCCAAGCACCGACGCCACAGCAGCAGCAGCCACCTCAGCAGCAAGCGCCTCACCTGGTGGTGGGTTCCTCCTCGCAAATGCAACAGCAGCAGGCAGGTCCTCGACTGAATGGCACGGGCAATAGCTCCAGCGCGAACTATGACTGCTCTGCCAGGAAAAAGCCGCGACGATCAACGTGAGTTTAAGCACAGTTTATATTTCGTCAGAAGACTTCACTGGTAATCTCTCAACCCTTACAGCAATGACAGCCAGCACTCTACGCAAAGTCAGGCATCTCTGTCCCTGCCACCGCCCAGTGCTGAACCAACAGCCCCAACTGGAGCTGCCTACATGCAGAAACACAATAATGGAGGGCTGCTGGTGACAGCTGCGGCAGCGCCACAAGGCGTGCCGGTGCCCAATAGTGCGCCAGGCGATGCCAATCATCGGAATAGTACACCGGCCGTGACGGGCAACAAGGAGAATGCCAATCCGGTGGACTTTGTCATCCGTCGTCCACGCAACTGTGCACTGCTAAATGTGAGTTCTAGCTGAATGCCTCATCTCGGCAACACTGCATGACATTTTTCCCCTTTTGCAGACATATAAACCCACTCACAAGTTGGCCAACAATCACTTCCATCGGTATACCGATGTGAAGCCGAGAGAGGAGCGTCGTGCCACGGTGATTGATTTGGCCAATCAACCGAATGTCCAAGGCAAAATCAATGGATGGAAGATTTATCATTTGAGTTCGCAAATGGAGGACTTGGTAAGGCCGAGAAACTATTAGAATTTATGGCAAAACTAACCAAATTGCATGCTCAAATACAGAACGAATCGGAGATGGTCAGCTTGGGCCAGCTGGAGGTTATGCTCAAAGATCTGGAGAAGGACAAGGATAAGCACAATGAAATGGAGCGTGTGACGGAGTTGTTAAAGGTAAGCTTCTTAAAGTGAACCTTAAACCGGTTGAGTAATAATTAAATTGTATTTCCAGGGCAATATCCAACGAAGCAAGATCATCACCGAGGGCATCAACGAGGCACAGAGTCAGCTCATGAAGATCTTTGAGCACAAGCCACACGTATCGGACATAATCAATCGATGTGCATCCAAGAGGAACTTCAAGAAGCGCGAGAAGATCTAAATGGAGATGATATTGGACAAAGGCCACAGAAATAGACAAGGAATCCATTTCTGCGGCATCCCTTATATTGTACACATTGACTAGCTTAAGCCACTTAGATTTAGAATAATTCTTACCTTAAACGCGATTGAGATTTGTAAGACGAACCAGAGTTACAAAGAATCCAGCAATATTTTTTCAATTTCCTAAGCTTAAAATACACTAAGTTGAGTTGTATTTAGTAGAAATGGTTTATTTTTGTATTTCGGGTATATTTGAGGGTGTTTCCTACATAGGCGGCGGCGGGGGAACGCCGTTGAACATGGGATGCATGGCCGCGGGCCGTGGAGGTCCTGGCATTGGGAATCCTCCGCCGGGCGGTCCCATCGCTCGATGCATATTCGGCGGCGGTGGCGGCAAAATCTTGGGCTCGAACTTGAAGGCAAACTGCAGGAAGAACTGCTTGGTGTCGCGATTCCAGTGCGTCCAGAACTTGCCCTCGCTCTTCTCCACCTCGCGCGATGGCACCTTGAACCCGATGGTTTCGTACGGCTCGGAAGCGAAGAGCAAGTACTGCCACTTGCGGTCTGGCGGCTCAATCTTTTGCTCATAGGCGGACATGAAGCGATGACGCGGTACAATGTTCTCCGAAATTTCCGGGTAATCAATTTGGAACAGCAGCGACTGCTGGCCATTGCTAAGCTCTCGCTGCTTGGTCACCCTGTAGCCAGGCCTTCCGATCTTCACGAACTTCTTGGGCTCCACGCGCGGCTTCTCCGGCGCCAGCAGCGACGACGGTGCCTCCTTGGCCTCCTTGGCGGCTCGGCGGGCCAGATTCTCCTGATGCTTCTTGCCCTGCGTGTGGGCCAGGTAGCTGCCCTCGTTGTTGTGCAGCGTCAGACAGAGCTTGCACTCGTAGGAGCCCAAGTGGTTCTTCATGAAGTACGGATCCTTGTTCAGGTCGATGGTTTCGAGGGCGAGCTGCCGCAGGCGCTCCTTCCGGTCGCGGTTCGTTTCCGACCATGAGGCCACGCCTCCGCTGCCGGTCTTGCCACCGGCACGGTTCTGGAAGTCCATTTTGGGGTTTCTTTATTGAGTTTTCAGCTCAGAAAAACGTTTTCGCGTTTGGTTGAATTTTTTCAGAAAATTGTTGTTGGTGTAGAGAACAGGGTTGTCAACACGCCTCCAGGCAGTTAGTGCTGGGAGTTTGCTGGAGTTCGATAGTTCAAGAGATGATAGGGAAAACTGTGAATAGAATATATATTTTGGTCATTTTAATAAGATCAACATATTTGTAATTAAAAACTGAATTGTAATCATTAATTGTATTTAATTTATCTAATTAATTAATTTATTACATAGGATATTTCAAAAATTTCACGCCACATTAACGGTATTCTTTTGGAGTCCTGTGGTCTTTTTACAAGAGTGATGTTCGGTCACTCTCTGACTATAGTCGCACACAGTGTTGCCAGCTCGGCTATTTTCTGGCCAGACTGGAAAACACTCAATTTAGCAAGAGTCAGTATTTCCGGCTATTTTACAAAATAATTTGCTATTTTTTAGCTATTTTAAATAAATCATATGTCAACAATTAAGTGATTTTTAAGCATTGCCACCCTGCTATAACGTTTTGTAATTCTAAGTTTTGGACATTAGGTATGCATTTATTCGATTTTTCAAATAAATTTCGATATTCATGCCCGAAAATATTGCTATGACTATGACATTCCAAGCAAATGGACTCGGCATATTGGTAATATGAAAGCATACCAAAGTGTAGAAGAAATTGAAATTAGCTCTAATTTTGCAGACTTCAATAAAGGAATAAATATAATTTATTAATATTAATACATAAAAATATTGCTTTGTAAAAAAAAACCGCTATCTAGCCATTTAAGCTATTTTTGCTACTTTAGTTGGCTCATCCAGCTATAAACGACAACCGATTGTTGGCAACACTGGTCGCACATGGATCTTTTTTCAATTTTAAAAGTGAAAAATGACACGGGAAAGTAAAAATTCGAAAAATAAGTAGTGCCTGTGTCATGTTTTAATCAAGAAAGAAAGAAATTTAAAAAAAGTTATTACTTAACTTCGGCCGAAACTCAATAATAATTGACGTCCGGGCTCACGTTGTGTGTGTGTGAATCAAATAAATTTTCTGGCGAATTTTCCATGGAAAACTGGGAGCGAGGCTAGAATTCTTAACTTAAAACGGCGACAATGGACCCCAAAAGGGATAGCAAGAGGCAGGAGCTTGGCATCATGGGTCCACCCCCGGCAATGCCGCATTCCAACAACAGCAGGGCAGACGCTCCTCTGTCGCCAGCGTCGACGCCTTCAAATCCCAAAGCTGCAGCACCGCCCAGGCGGATAATCAAGAAGATCAATCTAGATTTCAAAAAGCTTAAGGAAGCTGGTCTGGACAGGAAGCTGGCGGAGGTGCTTAGCAAGCAAAATCAAGGTGCAAAAGCGGGAATAACGCACTCGCCCAGTAGTAGCAGTTCTTCCCTTGTAGCTACGCAGTCTACATCTGCGACTGCGACGACGACGGCGGCAGCGGCAGAGGCAGAGACGTCGGCTGCGGCAGCATCAGGCGCATTGCATTCGCAACAATTTCATCAGCCTGGTAAAAACATCTTTTATTTTACATATTTTTTGAATCCGTTGGAAGCCGTTACCATGTTGTCCAGCCATCCATCCAGCCTTGGATGCTTGTAAGAGTTTGGGACACATGGCAGCGAAACGTCGTGATGGCGCAGCTGCTTGAGGCGGCGTCAGATAATCAGTAGAGGAGTTAGTTTTTGGTCGATTTTTCTCGCGAGTTCGGATCCCGTTTAGGGGAGGGATATTTTTTTCTTTTCAAAAACTTTATTTTTACCTTTTATTATTATAATTTTAATTAAAAATCTTGTAAATGCTTTTTAAATGTATTAAGTTCATTCATTCCATTAAAACGGCTAGAAGAAACATATATTATGTTATATTAATTAGTGTAACATGATTTGGCCTTTCCTATTTATTAGGTAATCGTAAAAAAATTTAGATTTTTATTTACTAAATTTTAAAAATTAAAATAAAAGATATATTCGAGGATTAATGCTCTAATGGAATCGAATTTGAAGTCTAATATGTTTCTGATATGTCTCATTTATGGGTTAATGGAAGAGTTGTATATATAAATTTTAATATTTTTTTAATGTAAAAATAATATTGTTAAAAAAATAATATCAGAAGAATTCCAGGAAAAAAACTTTAGAAATACTTAAAAATTAAATTAAAAAAAAAATAAAGTTATAAATTAAAAGAAACCGAGGAGTCCGTACACTTTAGTCCTCGAGCCCAGATGGGTTAATTTTTTTTTTAATCTCCACATCCTAAACTTGCTTCAAGTGCCACCTTTGACACGCTCGTTTATATTCTTTCAATGGCCCAGCCTGTAAATGCGCGCGTCTAGTGAGGTTAAGGCCGCTTTTTGGCCCGAGTTCAAATCCCAGTGCCGGCCCAACTCCAATTTTGTTTGATCGACCAGCAATGGTTTTTGTGTTGTTTTATGCTTTATTGGCATTTATTTAATAGTCATATTAAAATTCATTTAGGCCGAAATGTATTATTTAATATTAAAGCGATTTGGTTTAAGTTTCCGTGTAAGGGGTTTGTTTTAATACATTTACATGGGTACCTGCGTGTTAATTGTCAAGCATTCCATTATTTTAATATCTTGGTATAATTTATACATTAATTATAGAGTCCGCATCCTCAATTCTAAAACTAATATTTTTTTTTTATATTTATTCTTCACAGCATTGCCGCAGAGCGAAGTGAAACGGATTAAGATCTCAGATGGTATGGAAAAGACAGTGCCGATTCCACCGACGTCTTCCAGCCCGGAGCACTCCATAAACGTCAAGGCTGTGTTAAAAAATAGGATTCTTAACAAAAGCATGAACACCTCCACCCAAATCCAAAAGCAGAAGCCAATGCCACCACCCAAGACACCGCCAACAGCTGCCCAGGGTTCTGCTTCTCGGAGTGGAGGTAGCAGCAATGCTTCTTCTGCTGCTGCTACTAGTGGAGCCTTCCCTATTCCCAAGGCCGACCTGAGTGTGCGTCCAAAAAATGCTCCTTTGCTGCTGAATTTGGTGAATCAGTTGCCCAAACATCGGAGCATGTGCGTGACCACCGATAACATACAGTTAAGGAACCAGCAGGAGCTGCTTCAGCAGAAGGCGTTTGAAAAGCATCCTCCTCCTCAACAAAAGCAGGCAGCATATCAGCCACAAATTTCGCACATTTCTGTGCAGAAATCTTCGGAAAAACCACAACATATTCCTATAGAAAATCCGCCTCAGGCTCCAACATCAACTACTGCAGAAAATCCATTGATTTCGCCTCCTCCAGAAGCTTCAATAATTTCGCAGAAGAGTCCCTCGCCGCCACCCTTGATTGTGCTGGAAAACAAGGTACTGGCCCCTTACGAAAAGATGGATTTGAGTAACCTGGGATTGCCAGGCAGTACAAGTATAGTGGCCACTATTTTGAAGACCAAGTCCCAACCCGGTGCCGAGGCAATCATCAAGGGCGGCAAGGTTATAATGAATGCCAGTAAATTTAAGGTGCCGCGGGAAAAGCTAGCTGAGATGGCCCTAGAGATACGTAATCGGGCCCAGCAGGTGATACTTAATACAAACCCGGAAGCAGCAGTTCCTCCAGAAATGGATTCTTCCAATGCAACCATAAAAATATCGACTTCTACAGCCACAGAAGTCGATCCAGTGCAGCAGTCAGGTTTTACTCCATCCACTAATGAAGCCAAAGATTTAACAAGTCTTCAAGCCAATGTGTTGCCCAACTTGACGCCTCCCGAAATTAAGGAATCAGGAAAGCCTATCCCTGTGGCTGCACCATCGGATCAAGGAGAGCATCTTCAAGATAAAACCATTGCGTCCAGCTTTACCAACATTCCTGTGAGTAGTGCTGAACCGGAGGAACCTAAAGTAGTGATGAGCACAGAGACAAGTTTTTTGGACTTGCCCATTCATATTTCTACTGACAGTGAACCAAAGCAAACCAATATGTCGCCAGATCCTGAACAAGAATCCTTACAAGCAGTAGAGCGCCCTAATGCCCCTGAATCAACAACGACCGCAGAAGCAGACGAAACATCATCTCCAGCTCCTAAAGTCCAATCCGCTGTGGATTTTATAGCCCAACTAACAGCAGACAATTCCTTAGACGAAAGCAGCTTCATGGATCTCTCGCCGGAAGAACAACAATTGAATGCTTTATTTGGTGGCGCCGGAGGATGCTCTTTTACTGGAATGTCTTTTGAAAAAACTGAAAAGGAGAAGAATGTGGAGGCTGGAGGTTCTTCAACTGTCACGACGCCGTCTTCCAATAAGCTAACAAGCATCGAAGAGAAACGGCCAGAGGAGGAGGAACTGCCCATTGGCAAAATTATGAAAATGGATGACATGGATATACTGCATGCTACTTTGGATGTGAGTAGCGATAGCACTAACATTTTGCGCATTAGTCCAAATGCGATTAAGTTGAGGAGCAGCGTGGATAAGCCAATTATTGAGTTACCACCGGTAACCACTGCAGAGGAGGCAATTCTGGCAACTAATGCGGAATCCTTGGATGCATCTACATCTCCAATTGAAAGTCATAAAGTTGAACAAGCGTCACAGCCAGATATGCCATCGAAAGGTTCCCTGGAAATCCAGATTGAACCAGTGATTGATGCGGAACCTGCTAAGGAGGTTAATCCCCCAGCAAAGCGAGTCCCTTTAAGATCCAAGAAGGCCAAAATCAATTTAGTGCAACGCAACAAAAGGCCCAGCATCCAAAACAAAGCCTTGGATGCAAAGAAAGCCAAGCTAGACGAAGTCGAGGCAAGCGATGCGGAGTTTACATCGGGAATTATCGATCACAGTTTCCTGGAGGAAAATCGTACTGGCGCCCAAGGAATCGAGGTAATTGTATATTTGAATGATAAAAGGTCAGAAAACGTAAATCTTAATTTAATTAGTGTTAAACACAATCCCAAACAGGTGCCAGCAGATGAAGAGCAGGGAGTAATAGAGTTTAGAGAAGATGATGATCAGCAGGACGTCAGTCAGTCCAAAGAAGTTACAGAGCAAGGTGTCAATAGGTTTAAGGATGATGAAATGCAGCAGGAAGTCAGATATTCCAATGAAGATAAGCAGCAGGGACCCATTGAGTCCACAGAATATGAGTCCAAGAAAGCTTCTAGTCCAGTAAAAGGCACAAAAGCCAATAGCCAAGCAGATAACCAAAATGCCGCCAAATCCTCCATAGAACGTGATCTAACCCAGTTGTATCATCCACCTAAAATGCCCAAAACTAAAAAAAGTAACAAGAATAGTAATCAGAAAGCCCTGGAGGACTCACAACCACCAGCAGCAGCATCGGTCTCCCTAATTGAAATTCTCACACAGGAGCCACAGCCACCACAGGGCGATGCCAAGCTGCCATTCCGAAAGGAGTTGCCCGCAGAAGTTAGTACGCCGGAATCCACTGGAATACAGAACTTAATGACGCACCTGACAGCTGAAAAAGTGACGCCGCAGAGCAAGAAAAAGCTATCGCCATCTCCGTCCGGTTCAGAGGAAACAACAAAAGGAATGCCACGAAAGAAACGGACGAAAACACGACCTGTTCTCACCAAACGAAACTCAGGAAAGAAACAAGAAGAAAATGCCCTAGAATTTCTGCATCCCGTATGTGAGAATGCTGGAGGCAGTCGTATTCCCACCTCAAGCACCAGTGATGATGATGGATCCGTGTTTCTTGGCTTTAATAAAAAAAACGAGAAGCGTTCCAAGACTCCAGTGCGTAGCAAGCGAGTACGGCAAATGAGGATCAATGAGACCGACATCAGCGACGATGCTACTCCCGATTACGATGAGACTGAGGAAGAGCAGCAGAGGCCAGTGAATAACGACTTTCGACGCATTGATCACGTTTCTGACTCGGATAGTAGTGAATGTCCCATTTATTTAGATGATAATCCAGTTACTGAGGACACAAGTCTTGATAAAACGCCAGTATCAAAGGAAGCAGCCAGTTTGGAGCTGGTCAAGTGGGAGGATCTTATATCTTCAGGCAAAGAATCAACAATTGAACCCGAAAAACAACAGCATGAAGCCCTCATTGAGACAGATCAGTCGGCATCTGTGATAAACGAAAAAGATTCAACAATTGAGGACAAAAAATCTAGGAGCAATAGGAAAAGCAAAAGGAAACCATCTCCTAAGAAGGAATTGGATACAACAGCAGTAGAAATTGGTTCTGAAAAGCCCTCTACCAGTAAAGAAGCTTTAAAAACGAGTAAAGCTAAAGCAAAACTACAATCAAAATCTGGATCTGGAGAAGAAGATTTCGGAAAACGCATTTTACCTCAAACTTCTATACAAAACGAGGAAATTTCAGTATCTAATGAAAACCAGAAAGAATTAAAAGCTGTGGAGGAATCAGTAACTTCTGTAAAATCTAAAGGAAAAGGAAGATGTCGGTCAAGTAAAGCCACTTCGAATAAAGCTGCAGCTTCTCTAAAAACTGAAACTAGTTCTGACGAGCATAAAATTAATAAAGAATTAAAAGAAGCTGTAGAGACAACAGAAAAACGAAAAACTCGCACCTCATCAGTTTCTAAACCTGTGATAGATAAAGCAAAAGAAGAGCAAGAGTTGACAAATTCCGTAAACTTAAAAGGAAAGCGAGCATCAAGACATCAAGCCAAATCAGACTCCCCTGCTCCTGAAATCACTGAACTGGCAGCAACTTCTAATCCATCGGAACCCATCGATGCCGTTAAAACAAGAGCTAGTCGTATGGCTCGAAGTAGAACACCTAAAGAACCCCTTCCAGCTCAACCAATTACCAAATTAGAGGAAATCAAGCAAACACAACAGGAACCGGAACCGGAAACGGAGGAAGTTAAAAGTAAAATTGCGGGCATATCAAAAAAGCGCCAGTCTCGGAGTAGGAAATCAACTGTTGCGCCTCCACCTGTTGCCAAAGATGAACTGAAATTAGATGAAGAAATTAAGAATACAGATTCACAAATCCCAGAGGAAGTTAGTGCTGTAGAGGAACCAAATCACAGCCCAAATTTGAAATCGAAGCGCCAATTGCGTTGTAAAACAGATAAGGCAGAAGAATCTGCAGTTAGTAAAAGCAAAACATATGAACTAGGCTGCCAGGGTAAAAATAAAGATGCAGCAAAACCAAATCTAGCTTCAACTTGCGGAGAAAACTCTAAATATATTGATGCCACCGAGGATGAAGATAAGCCATCAAGTTCTATAAAATCCAAAAGGAAACGGCAGTCCCGAAATACACCACGAGTTTCCAAATTAGTTGCTGTTGATGAGATAGAACCAGGAAGTTCCCAACCCGCAGAGACCGATGCTGATGCTGCAGTGGCAAGGGGCACTCGTAGGAGTTCTTCGCGTCTAAGTTCAGCTCCGCAGGACACAGCAGATGAGGTAAAAACGGACTGTGTTCCTAAAAAGGTTAGGAAAACTAGCTTAACAACGGAACCACAAAATCTAGCGGCAGATAAAGTCAATCCCGACGACGCTCCTCCTTTAACGTCCAAAAGGAAAAGAAAAGGAGAAACTGAAACCGATTCAGAATCAACTAAGGCGTCCAAAAGAGAGAAGACTGATGGTGAGCAAGACCCTGGTGTTCCCGAAGACTTCAATATACGCCTTTTGCTTATCCGTGAACGGAAACAGTTGGACAGTGATGAGGTCTTAACACAGCAAGAACAAGGCAGAGGTCCGCTGCAATGCGGCTTATGCCTGGCACGCAGCACCGAAAAGGATTGGCAAACCCATCTGGCAGAACACTATGGAGTGGGTTGGCCTGTCGGCGAGACACCAAACGTTACGCGTTCCTGGGTTTTAAAAAATATGAAAAAATATTATGATGGAGGTGGCAAAAAATTAACTTGCCGCCTTTGCCAACGACAACTGGGCTCGCATATTGGCATGCTTCAACATCTGGAGGGCTGTGGCAACAAGCAACGCGTGGAGTGCGACCTCTGCAAGAAATCCTACGTCAAATCCTCACTCCCCGTACATAGGCAATCCTGTTCGGGCCAACAGAAGAAAGACCAAACTGCCTGCTCCTTCAATCTACGCCTGCTGCTTATCCGGAAACGGGAGCAGTTGGACAGCGAAGAGGTTCTTACGGATGAAGGAAAAGGCGACGGTCCTCTGCAATGCGGTGTGTGCCTGGCACGCTGCAGCAAAGGGAAGTGGCAAAGCCATTTGGAGGAGCACTATGGTGTCGGCTGGCTTGTCGGAGAAGCACCAAAGGTAGGGTGTGCAATCACCTAATAAATTAGAATGCTAATTATTTCTTTCACGCAGAATATATCGCGCAGTTCGGTAATGCTTATGATGAAAGCCTACCTGGATGAATCCAAGAAGAAGCTAGTATGTCGCCTTTGTGGCCACCACTTGGGCAGTGCTTTGGGAATGATGCTTCATCTGGAGACCTGCGGCAACAAGCAGCGGGTGGAATGCGATATCTGCAAACGATCATACACCATACTCACGCTACAGACTCATTATCGGAGCTGCAAGAGGCGCCAGCAGCTTGCAGAGACATCGATGGCTGAGCAGCAGAAGGAAGAAGATGCTAATGAAATGGTATTAAGCAATGCAGGACGGGCTAAACGGAGGTCTACAATCAAGTAAGACAGGAAAATAAAGGATATTAGCTGAACTTTTAATAAAAAATAAATGAAAATAAATGTAAAGGAATTAAAATCAATTTAAAGGGCGCATAAAACTATGCGCTGAATTGGTTTCCTTACGAAATCCATGTTTAGCACCATGTTTATTTTATAACACATTTTCGGGCACTATTTTAATTGATTTAAAAAGAACAGTAATCTATGTGATACCCCTGGCTGTATTTTCTGTTGTATATCCTGAGATAGCAAGTACTAAAAATAATATTAATATGGTTATGTAAAATGCGATATTATTTCTTATATTCTATTATTTTACAGGGCTGAAACAAAGTTAAAAAATATTGGTGAACACTCTTCCGGCAAAAACGAATTCGATGGCAACGATTCCTCCGATTACGATATGGCAAATGACAAAGAATCATCTGAGGAGTACGAATCGGAGGGAGTCGACTCCAATGAGGACTCCATTACCGCCGAGCAAGATGGCAGCGATTGCGAGAAGTCTAAGCACAGTAGAAAACGGACTGGTAAAAGACGCCCAGTGAGTTCAGGCGAACATGCAGCAAAGCCTTGTATGTAAAAGCATTTCTAAGTGTTATTCTTTAGAATTTGGTATTAATTATTGTTGTATTTTTCATATACTAAAGTATTCTTACGTGAGGAAACCCAAAAGTCTAATACGACCTATAAATGGAAGGAATTGTGAGTGCACAACACATATTTTATATGACAATTCCCCTAAAACTTCTGTTAATGTTTTTTAAATCTTTTTTAGTAAGAAAATCAATTATTCAGAAATTTCTCTGTACTGTCATCTTGTGCCTGACTACTCTACCCTGCCACTGGAAGATGCCCAGAGCTTGTTGCCCTCCAAAGAGGCAACATCCGTACGCTATGCTTATGGTAAGGCAACCCAGGACTCTGATTGGCAACGGTTGGCACCGCTTGAAGGTTTCAGCAAAGAAGGTAGAGTTTAAAGCAGGAGAACCACTTTCAAATATATAACTGTGCGAGTTTTTTTTCAGGCGAATATGTGGGTTATCTCGGTGGACCTGTTAGACAGCTTGCCTGGGTACCATTGCCCTCAACAACTACGGATCAGTATTTGCTATGTTCCCTGCGATCCAGGATAAAGTCCTTTGCACGGCATTCCAAACTGAAGCAGGAAGACGGCCTCTTGATGTTGCTCAAATGTACAGAGGAGCCTTCGAATGATGAAACAGGGGCCCTACGGCCCGAACTTCATTACGGAATACGCGTACCCAATGGTCCGGTTCATAGCTTTGCCTTCTTGCCCAGCGGTGGCTACGATCAGGCAACAAATCGCTTGGGCCTTTTGGCTGTGGCCCATGCCACGAGCGATGTCCACATTTATGCTTTGCCCCTGAAGCTCAAAGATGAGGAGAAATGTGGCGAAAATGTAGTTATTCAATTAGAGCCTGTGATAACACTTAGTTTGGATGTGGACCAGCCGCATGCTGAAGACCAGGGTACGAAAATCTGTTGGTCGGAGGTAAGTAAAAGTTATCAATGGAAATACTATAAACAAAACTAATTATGTTCAATTTTAATTATCTTCTTAGGCTTCCGGACACACATTCTTGGCAACTGGCTATGCCAGTGGCCGCTTAGCCTTCTGGGACATTGGCGATACGGAAAGCATTAATTGCTTCAGGGGGGATGACGATCAAACCTATACTTTTGTACCTTTAAATTCCCTGTATTTGGGCGAGAGGAATATTCAATGTAAGCTGCCACACTTATTGAAATAAACGTTTTATTAATTCCTTTTAAATTCTCTTTAGTTATGGAACTGCATTACGATATGAATGGAACACGTTGGCTAGCGGTGGGCACTTCAGTACGTAAATTTATGGTTTACGATATTATGAACTGGTCGCAACCGACGACACTGATGCAGAGCGCCTGGAATAATATATATTTAACCACATTTACTTGGTCCCCTGTTTGCGAGGCGATAATACTCAGCAGTAACAGTAAGCACGATCGATTATTCCTAATTAAAAAATCTGTTAATTTTATTTTTATTATTCTGTGGCAGACTACAACTCCCGTGCGATATTGCTTAATCCTGCGGGCACAGAATTCGAGTCCCGTACACTGGATGGCACTTTAAAGGCAAGTCGTTCCATGCATGCGAATTACAATCAGAATTACATGGTGCTGGTGACGGATAACGGCGACCTGGTTTTCCTCGATGCGAAGGCCGTTACCCGTGGGGTTTATGTGGCCAAGACGATGATCAATTACCGGGCTGTATCCACCACTGAATTGCGACATTTGGGCTCTGGGAAGCCAAATTCAACCGATGTAATCAGTACGGATGAATTCCATAGGGATTATGGTGTGCAAATAAATCCTCTGGCTGAAGCGCATCCGCAATCTGCCCGCACCTGCCCATACCTGTCGAAGAAGCGTCTTCCCAGAAATCCGCACTCTCTGTCCCTAATGCGAAACAACTGCGTTCGCTGCAACTGGAACTCCCCGGACCAATCGTGGGTGGCCATGGGCGCAGAACATGGCCTGCTGCGCATCATTAACTTTAAGCGAAATAATTTCTTTTAAAGAATTCTGGCACCTGAACAAGCATCATCTGAGATTATAACTTATTTTTTGGTACTACCTAATAGTAATCGTAGTTTTATAAAACAGACTGGCTGAGGCAGAGTTAAATTATGTTCGAGAATTTCTTTTAATTTTAGTTTATTTATAGTTGTTGTAAAATGATATAAAATGTATTTTTTATATGAAGTTATTGTTGCAAAATAAAATCTACCTTTATTACCCTATTTGGAAATCAAAAATGTCATTTTATTTTTATCATGAAAAGAGTACACAAATCTTAGTATGCTCTGGTCCTTCAGGCAAGTCTTACTTCTAGTATTCGCTTTGAGATATATTCCGAATTCCGAAACGAAAATGAATCCCAGCGAAGATAGCGAGGATACCGCTTCGGAAGCCGATTTCGCCGAATTAGAAAACTTGCGAAAAAGAATGGTGGCACTGATGCAGCGTATGGATCGTGTGCTAATTCCCTTGAAAGCCATGCGAGATGGCATAATGCCTGGTGAGCCAAATTATCCAGAAATTGACGATGAGCCGGAGAACACAGATTTCGAAGATACACTGGCCATAAAACACGATGAGCCACAATATGCAGATCCCAAAGAACGTCAATATTAAAGACGACGATGCGAACCCCCCGAGCAGTCACAACCAAATTTCGTTTTAGTTCTACACACATCCACCGAAACTTATATCGACGAGGAACGGACCATAAAACCTGAAGATCTTCTACAAAATCAACTCGAGAAACCTTAAGGACACTAATACAAAGGAGGAACTTGGCATACATCGTAATTTCAACCTTCCAATCGCCATAAATAACAGAGACCTGGTTACATATTAAATATATATATTTATTTTTCGCGTATCATCAGTAGTTGTGTTATTCCATAAAAACTATGTTTATGCAAATTTAACAATGATAGACGGGGACTTTTTATAGCTTTCAGCTGTGAGCTGTGGTAATTCAAATGTCGAAATATCGGTTTGAAAATTATTAAACATATGTTTTGTTTATTTCGGGTTTTATTAAATAAAATATTAACACTTCCCTATCGCTGTATGGGCGTAAATAAATAAATCTGCAAGGGGCTTACAACTTATATGAGCTATATGCTAAGTGAATGCTTTCGATTGGGACACAAACAGCTAGATATATATATATATATAGTTCATATACATAGACATACATATACATAGTACAAAGATATATTACGAATTATCGAACAAATGCATGCAAACACGTTAAAAAAAAACCCCGAAAGGAAATGCAAAATTGCCAGTAAAATTTCGTAAAAAACTGAATTCGTTGATTGAATGTGAAGTAACACTAAATAAGCATACATATACATTATAGGTATTATGATATATATGTTTTTCTTACATTGCTGTTGTCTTTTCTATGGCTGCAAAAGCAGGCCGTTAACAGTGGCTTAACATTTCTCGCGGCTTTTCTGCAGTTGACCTTCAGTCTTCGCTCTAAGCTATAGTTTGCTGCAATTCTCCCGATCTCTTGATCTCTCCCGCTCTATGCCTAACCGAAAATCTATGCGAACATTAAATTCTATAAACAAATTCATCCATCCATCGCAACGGGACTTGCACTTAACGCGAACCTAAATCAAACGTAAATTAACGGCAAGTTAACAGTGATTTCCGGTCTACTCTCAGTTTCCGGTTTGCGATTTGCGCTCCTCAAGGGAAAGTTTTCTCCTTACACCTTTACTGCTTCTCCGCACCATTGACGGGAGTAGGAGCAGGAATGGACCTGTTTCCGGCCAGCTCCTGCTGGATCTCGTTAAGACTCTTGCCCTTCGTCTCTGGCACGGCAAAGAAGACAAAGAACACGCCCAGAACCGTCAGTCCGGCGAAGAGCCAGAAGGTGCCGCCGATACCGAGGCCGGCGTTCAAGTCATCGAATGTCTTAGTAACAACGAAAGCCAGCAGCCAGTTGGATGTACCGGCCAGCGAACCAGCGAATCCCTTGATATCGGTGGCAAACAGCTCGCCCATCATCAGCCATGGCACCGGTCCATAGCCCATCGAGAACATGATGATAAAGATGCACAGAGCGGCCACCGGCAGCCAGCCCAGACTCACCACCTTTGCCTCGTCCTGGTCCTGCAGATAGAAGTAAACTCCAATGGCGGTGGTAGCAATGGCCATGGAAATGCCCGAGGCCAGCAGCAGGATGCGACGGCCCAGCTTGTCCACTACCACGGTGGAGACAAAGGTGGCCACCACCTGCATGATGCCGATCAGAATGGTAGCCCACCTGGGTCCAATGCCAGTGTTGGCTTCCTGTAAAGGTAAAGGTAATCCAATTAGCAATTTGCCATTAAATATTTCGATATATTGTTTTAATTTTAAGGCCATAACTCACCTTGAAGATCCTCGACGAGTAGAAAATAACAGCATTGATGCCGGACACCTGCTGGAAGAACATCAGGCCCAGACTGATGGCCAGAGCCTTGCGGGTGACGGGTCGGTTAAGGGCAGCCCACACATTGACCTTGTTCTCACGGATCTCCCTATCGGTTTCACGCAGCTCTGCCAGCTCCGGCTCATAGTCGTAATCCTTGCCACGCAGCCACTGGATGGACTTAATGGCACCCTCCGACCGATCTTTGGCAACCTGTCAATGGGGATTTCGGAAAGTTAGACATGCTCGTCGATTGTTTATCTTTTTATCATCCGCTTTTGATGGCAAACTCGTGGTGATTTTCTTATCTTTTAGGTGTTGGTTTTTACCGAAAGGTGGTTTTGATTGACTCGCCGATTATATCTACTCAAGATATAATTTACTTTAATTCTAAGGCGTCATCGAAAGGAATACTATACATATTTTTTAAGTTTGGAATTTTTATCGAATGTATTTTTGATTGACTCGCAGATTACATCTACTCAAGATACTACTACTTTACTATAACTCAAAGGCTTCATTGAATTATATATGTATTTTTGTGATAACTTATATTTTTTACGCTAGGAATGTTTTTAGGCCTTGAGAACTATAGAGAAATTATAATGACATATCTACAAAAGGACCTAAATCTAAGTGAACTAACTCTTTGCCCTAATAAACCCTTGTCATCTATATTTAAATATTTAATCCAAAAACTTACCAAATAAGTGGGCGACTCCGGCATGAAGAAGAAGATCACTCCAAAGACCAGGGGCAGAATACCGCAGATGACGCTCACCCAGAAGATGTCCAGGCCGGCGCCAATGGCGTACACAAACAGAATACCAATGGTGATCATCAATTGAAAGAAGCTTCCTAGGGTTCCACGGATATCCTTCTGGGCAATCTCGCCCGTGTACATGGGAGCGGTCACACAGAAGGCACCGCCAGCAATACCGAGAATGAAACGGGAGGCATACATCATGCCAACGTTGGCGGCCCAGATGAGCATCGCCCAGCCGACAATGAAGGGCAGGACCAGGAACATCATGGTCCACTTGCGGCCAATCAAGTTGATGAGGAAACCAATGGGAATGCACACGCAGGCGGCACCCAGTGTCATGGCCGAGCCCACCCACGAGAATTGGTTGTCGCTCACATCGAAATCATAGCCACTGTGGTTATCCACGATTTCCGTCTGGGCCGGGGATGTCCAGCCCAAGAGGGTGCCGCAGGCGAAGGCACCGCCAGCTGCTGCCAGAGCGGCCACATATTGTGGCAGTTTCTTGGAGTTATTCTCCGTAGTCGTGTGCACCATGTTGCCGAGTAGATTCTCCTGATCCTGCAAAGGCAAATGGGAATTGGTAAGTTATTTTGAAAAATAGTAAATCCTTGTAAGAATTCATTTTAATTAAAATATATTTAAATTTCCTAGAATATCCTAGCTGATGATTCTTCTTGGTTAATTGTACCTTTCACCACTCTGAAGAGATCGTTTTTGGGTAGATCGTTCTGCTTTGACCAACTAATTGGGACTGAGGGCCATTCCAGCAGCTACCTGTGAGTATTATCAAGCCTTGGGCTCCGATAAGAACCCCCCGGCACAGTGATTAGGACATTTATTGGCGGACCGATAGGGGCATTCCATTGATTGGCCGTGCACCCATATTTATTGCACTCTCCCGGTAACAAAAAAAAAAAAAAAACTATATAAAATTGGGCTATGCTCTCCTCATTCCGATTGTGCACTGAAGTGCTTCATTATTTCATTACGCCGGTCACATAAACAGAAGTCGCCCCCGAAATCGAGGCAAGTTCACGCACAATCGCTACCACGATATCATTCATACGCCGAGTGGTCAGGGAATCATTATGCTTTGGGACAGGAAAAGCTTTTAAGATTTTAATATTAACTTAATATTTTATGTCAGAGATGCCGCGTGATCACTGAACTAAGAATTGTGGGTATTCGTATTATAAAATTGAAGGGTAAAGAAGTATAATTATTATGCTCATGTGTTCCCACTCGAATATTTTAATACACCGGTACTTGTACTTAAATATACATAAGTATCCGATAGAGTTTATACGATAAGGAGGAGATTAACTAAATGGAAATAACCTAATTAGGCAAATAAAACGAAACTCATGTACCCATATAAATAGTAGGGTTTAAACCAAGACATCCTGCTAAAATTGGTATAATTTCTTCGGAATCAAAGTAAACTCTGTGGAAAAATACGTTAAAACGCTTTACGATTATATAATAACAGATTAGTATTATATGAAAGCCTTTTAATTTATTTTTTACGTGAATTAAAAATAATATCTTATCTTTCATAAAACAAGAAAGAATCTATCATTGGGAATCAGCAGAACAGGGAAAGCTATGAATAATAATAATAAAAATAAGTCTCCGAAAAAAGCTATTGCCATAAAGTAAATTTAAACACTTTGATAGATTTCCCAAAGAGATATACATATATTCCTAAAATAACCCTCAAATGTTTGCCATTCCATTCTATTTGTAGCCGTTTATAATGAAGGCCTCCCAAGGGTCACTCAAGCAGCGCCAATTAACCATATTCGAACACCTTATTAGCTGTACTCCATTGACTTCCGTTCAATGGCCATAAATTACTGTATAATCCGTACAGACATATATAGCTTAGAGTATCGCTACCCTAATCAGTAAATTGCCAAAATATCAGCTATATAGTACATATACGATAATAGCAGACACCAAATCAGCTGGCCATATTTGAGCTTTTTTTATCGCAAGCTTTTCCAAAGATATCTTTATTGTTTATAAACAGAACTCATTCCGGTTAGGTGATATACATATATGGACGTCTGCTTTATTGTCTGTTCATAAAAGGGGTGTGTTTTGATTTTTACTGAATGGAAAAGCTTGCTTTTATCTTGATTAGGGTCTTGACCTTTGGCAAGATTTCGTTGAAGATATATAAAAGGGAAATACACATAAAATATCTTTAATTAAGGTTGAGATTTATATGAAACTTTAACTTGAAAAAGAATATTTCCAATTAAATATAATAATAATCGTAATAAATACCTTTTTTAATTAGATAGTTACTTGAAATTTATAGATATTTTCTCTGCCAGATTATACCTTTTTCCACCAAGTTTATATGTGGATGTCTATACCCCTTTTTCTTTGTGAATGTCGGGGAAAGCCAAGAGACATCCTAAGAAATTCAAGAACTTAAACCCAAGCCCAGCCCGGGACAAGCATAAAAACCATTTGGCAAGCCAACATATGGGTAATTTATGGCCATTTTCTCTTCGTCGCTTATTTTTTATATGCAAGTATACATATCTCATGTGTCGCCGCCCACTCAAGCAGCCCACTCGGAGTGCCATTGCCAATCTCGGCCCACGCCATGGAGGACAACAAATCACTTCCGTGAAAATGCAGGCCGAGAGTTGCAGCTGGCTAGGAGATGGAAGCGGGAACAGGATCGGGAACGGGGCTGTAAGTACGCCCACATATTAACTGTCATTTACTGGGCTCGGGACGGCGACGGGACACACCTCCGGAGTCCGGACTGGCTGCCAGTCGTGGAGAGCAAACGAAGCGTTCAAATCGTGGCTAAAGTCTCTGAAATCGATATCTGGCTAGATTCAGTTCCGTCTGCGGCTAATGTGGTCAATCCATTGGCTATGCGTCGATGTTCTGTATCTAAATTTAGCCTTACTGCCACCCCAAGCAATGCCAGTAAACCTCTCCCCATTAGGATGACAACTGCCTGAGCGTCGGGGGTCCAAGTTCGTTTCAATGTCAGTGGCAGCAGGCGCAACAGTGCGCGTCATAAGCATGCTAATGGTATATGCATAAGAATTTCTATAAACTGGTTCAAAGAGCATAAATAAATTCCTCGCGAATACTTAATAATTATTGACTTGTCTAGGTTAATTTATGTACAATAATCCAGAGCTATTAGCTATAACATTTGCATTACGGGAATGGTAAAGAATTCTAGGAAAGTTTCCATAAATAAGGAATCTTAACTAAAAGTATCATTAAAATAAGTAATTATTAATTATTCTCTTCTTTTTGAAAACATCTTGAAATATATTATATTTAAAAGGTATTATCTATAACAATGAGTACGTAAAAGAAAAGTAAATAAGTTTATTTATTATTTATTTATTCAAGCTAAATGCTTTTAATAAATTTAGATCAAGGTTGGATTATTTTAAGGCGAATAATTATATGATTTTAAAGATCAACTCTTATTTAAATAATGTCTTATTTAACTTTGAATATTTCGCGACAGCTAACGCCTTTTTGGTAATTTGGCTCTGTGATTTAAGCCAAATAAAAGTGAAAACAGCTTTATGGCGAACCATTTGGGGTAAACTCATTGATATTCGAAAAATGTGCCATACATAGTGTGTGTTATCGAACTGGTCGACTTTTCATAATTTTTGTGTGTCGTCGCATTTTAAAATGTAAATGTTGCTCATAAAATCTTGTTGTTGCCGCCGGAATTGTGCACAACATTTTAATGGTTTCGAACGGGTAGTGTCGCAGTTAATCTGCTTATTTGTACTAAAATAATACTACACAACCCACAAAACTGTTGACTCATCCTGTGTCAGTCAGTGGAACGAGTTTCAATTGAATGGTCCCGGTGAAATAATCACTCGATGGCCTTCTTGTTCCCCAAATCCATATCATGGTTATTGTTATAAATAATTTCTCTCTTCTGGGAATCGGAGATACGCCCCCTATTTTGGAGTGTTTACTTATCAAATTTTGTCTTTCCCTTTTTTCCAAATGAATTCCAAAAAGATAATAAAAGATAATGTTCCAGAGTCTATTTAACTGATTTTGTGTGACCTTGTCCAACATAAAAAAGAAATAAAAGAAAAAAAGAAATAGAAAGTTTCCACATCGGTCTGAACTCATTAGGTTGATAAGCTTGGGGATCCATCAATGGGGGGCTTTGTTCTATGAATTTCGGAAAATGTTTGGATTTCGGTTACCAAAACTCAAGATAAAAGACAACAATAATTGCTTTATAATTGCTTATCGTTAAAACTATATATGTAAAGCGAAAATATTGTGGGAAAGGTATTTGAACTCGTCCAATAACCGAGAGAAATATGAAATTACTTTTTTGCTATGAGCTTTTGGAGGGAAAAAATCAAACATTTCTGGCCTGATAATTGCCTGGTAAACTATTTATATCTCATATCTCCTTTTTTTGCGGCAACATCTTTGTGCTTTCAACTACGCGTTTGCTTTACAAACATTTGCGATTGCTTTGGGTAAATATTTTGTCATAAAACCACGTTTTTAAATGCCCTAACTTTATGAAAAGTATAAATAATTTTTCTAAATTTTATAGCCAGGGTATTTGTAGTTCGATTTGTGCTAAGTCAATTTCCTGTCTCGTTTTTCTTTAGTTCGCACTGCGTTAATTGGACTTTCGCCGTGGCTTATACCAAGGTCATAATCAAAAATGATGCATTAACTTGGCTAGCCTGCTGGCCTGCGTAAATTAAGTTAACTTGGCCAGTGGCTAGGGTACACAGGAAAAAAGGTATTACGAATTAGGGGAACAAGGAAAATATTCTTTCGGTAAATAAGCAGATTTTGTCAGGAAACATATTCTTGTAATACGATTTTTTGTAGGTTTATTAGTTTAAATGTTTAATAATTTTCCCTCAGTGTTTTATGTCTGAATTTTTATGCGTACATGTGGAGTGGAGCTGGTGCGTCCATTTTCACCGGCTTTGACGATTTTGACCGCTTGCCGGGAACCGTATTTGGCCCCATTATCGGCGGATTCCAGCAGGTGGGAGCTCTCCTCGTTGTTGGTGCCTGGCTTCTTGGCAACCTCCTCGCCGCTGGAGTTGCTCGACGATGCGGTGGACATCTTGAAGGGATTATGTAAACTTCGGGTGGGGTTTCCTTGGGAGTTACGATGGGGATATGTTTTTCCGTATTCTTCGGTGATTTATTGTCTAATCACACCAGTTTTTATATCACTTTTCACGGCACTTTTCCGGGGCAAATCAAATTGGTTGAATAATACGAAATGTCCTTTGGCTTGGCTCTTTGTCCTTTAGCACGTCGTAGTCGTGGTCGTCCACCCACGTAGCATAGAAAACTTTAAGACGCATGCGCATCAATGGCAAAACATGTTGCTGGCCAAAAAATAAAACCGTAAGACCGTCTTTTGCACAGCGATAACAATTTTGATATGGTTTCAAAAATTTCAAAGATATTTTTGGATATGTATGGGATTCGGTGACTTCCTCGAGTCGTCCGTCCGCACTCGCGTGTTTCTGTATCTTGAACTTGGTATCTTTAACCGCACGCCACGAATGCTGGCTAGCAAATGAATGGCGCGCCAAACAATGAAAAGGCCTCCGCCGGGCTCTGGCTCTATGTGGACTCGCCGTTGCCGTTGCTGTCTCTCTCCGAGTTCCCCCCGAATTCTCACATCTCATCGCTCTCGGCTCTATGTACGCTCCGGTTTGCGCGCCCCGAGAACTGGTCTCTGGTTTTTGTTTTCTCTCTCTCCAGCGACCATGGTCCCGGTCCCTGTCCCGGGGTAAAGACGACTCTATATCCATCCGAGGCTATTGACTCGCGGCAGACAGCAAACTGGAATTGCAGGCGCCTCTTCGCTGCACAGATTTTCGTTTATTTCGGATCGCCGGTTCAGGGTTCTGCTTGAAATTGCATGCAGTGGATGCAACTCTTGGCTGCACAACACATGGCGGCCATCTCCTGGGCATCCGCTGGCTCTGCCCGTCCATTAAGTTAAGTCAATGCAAATTTATGAATCTGCAATTGATCTGTACACTTACTAATTGCTTAACGGTAACTGGTTTCGAGGCGTGGAAAATTTTTAATTGAAAATTGAAACATGTTCTTAGAGTAGTTTTGGAAATATTTGATTTTTTAGTTTATTTATGTTCTGTATTCAAGTAGTATCTTAATATTAATAATTCAAACATCATTGTTGCAAGTCAAAACGATTTTCAGTAATTAATTCGATAAAATCAGAAGAAATGCATTATAAAATTAACAACCCGATAAACCCGATAAATCCCATCAAAGTGTTTACAAGTTCATAAAACCACAAAGGCAGGAAATTAAAATGCATCTGTACTTTGTGTAAATATCTCCACGTGTCATACACTGTTTACTGCATTTCCCGTATGCAAACAAAGATTAAACTGAAATAAAGGCTGCCGACTGCCTTTGGAATCGGGGTATACATATGTCCACAGATACTTGTCTGTCTATCGTTTATATTAATGTACGAATTGTAGAATTCCCATTATCATTTCCAATTTCATTTACTAACCAAGCGTCGGGGAGTACACTATTTGCCTAGCTGCTACGCAAACCCAGCAAACGCAGCACGTTCAATGGATCCCGTTTGTTGTGGGGCCAGAAAATGTGGCTGCCGCTGAGCATAATGGATTGCCTCTTACGGTGGCTTTGCTGCAAATGGAAATGAGCATTTCCAGGCTTTTCGTATTTTTCGATAAATAAATACGAAATAGCTTCCCCTTCTTCGAGCTAAAAATGGGTCAGATAATGAGGAGAGTCTTTTTTTATAGCAACATGAGTAAGAAAGAGCTGGTAAAGTGTTTTGGGATGTTATGGAAATTTCGGGCATACAAATGCCTTATAAAGAAGCACGTGAACTTAATTGTAAGTGGCAGGTATTTATATTGAGACCTCGTACGTGAAAGGCTTTCCATATTTTATAATTTATTTATACCAGCATATTTTAAGAAGTATTCAAAAGAACTTTATAAGTCTTGTACACAAAGAGAAATATATTTCCCATTCAAGATTATGATAATGACTATGTAAATGCTTCTTTTGTTATTATTTTTAAAAGGGGATAAAATTATAAAATAACTGACCTTTTAAACATTATAAAATTAAGTTAATAATCATTTAAAATATTATCTAAAATTATATTTTAAAATCAAAGAGTGATAAAATTTTGAGTTGCTTACTTTTAGGTCGATCATTAATTAATTTAAAATTTCGTGGTATTTTGAATAAAGTATTAAATAATATATAAGAGATTTTACCTCCATTTTCCTATTACCCCTTTGCTCACTGTAATTATGATTAAAATCGCTTAGCGTCAGAGCTCGTCCTAACGCAACCCTGTTAACGTTTTGTGTATACGCTTTGTCCACACCCTTAACCTTGTCCCCACACCCCCAACCCCTCTATTAGCCCCATCATGACCCCCGCGGGGTATTAACGCAGCTCTGGCGGGACTTGGAATACAACCAAACATTTGGCACGCTCCACGCTTGGAACAGGCTCACAGAGCGCCCAAAAGCATGCTCTTGCCACCTGCTACGAAAGCGTTTTAGCTTGTACAGAAAATATGTGTATCTGTGGGGCTGTATCTACACCCAGAACACGCAATGCTACCCAGACCGAGTGTGAGTGTGTATGTGCAAGCTTACCTACTAATTAACAGAGAAAGTGCAAAAAGTATATAGTTAAGCCAAGAAAATAATGATGATTAAATGCGCGACGTTATGCAACAGAAAGCTCATTAGCACTAGGCCAACGTTGACATAGGCCCTGATTTGGTGAGCGGCGGTGTGTTGGGGATACGTCAGCAGTGGCTACGTCACGCAACCATGTATCTGATAGATACATTTCATTCTGTGAGGGGCGTGCGCGGCGTGACGTCACGGAAGCCAAGCCCCAAGAATCTCGACCAATCAGCTAAGGCAGAACACAGAACGAGCCTCTCAAAAAACTGCTGAGAAAACTATGCGAATAAGCAGAACTAAATAAATATGCAAAAATACAGCGACGAGCAAAAGAATATAGTGAAGAATTATGAGGTCACAATTTATATAATAATAAAGTTCTTGAATTTATTTTATACTTAATCATAATTTAAATAAGCCCTTGACTTATTTAGTAATTTATTAGAGCTGTTTATTAAATACAAATCTTTTCTTTTACGACTTTTTTAAACTCGCAAGTCCTTCAAAAAACATTTTTTTTAAGTCTTATAATTTCTGGAGTCATCTTTACCGTAATTATAAATTTTTAATGCTTAGTTAATTAAAGCTTATTTTTCCTACATATATATTATACTTTATGTGCTATCATATCTCCCTCACCTGTAACATCTCTTTATCTCTGTGAATAAATGTAAATATTTTCTTTTTCTGAGCATTTTCTTAGCTTGCTTTGTTGGCCCACGAATATCACGCGATTTATAGCTCTCGGTTCAAGTGCAGCTACCAAATATTTTCGCTGACCCACCATAATATCTTTTACCAACGACCTACATTTGAACTTGTCACAGGGCCAACATGATGTCAACAGCTCCAAATTCGATAAATTCTATTTTACCAACACCCCCAAAGGGGGCCGAAGAAGCCCAAAATCAATAATGCGTCCTCGACGACGACCCAAGGTGAATGTATCTATATGTACATATATATTTTGGCCATTAATGTGGGTGCCTGGTCTTAAGCCATGCAATTTGTTGCTTCACTGATGAAATTATTAAGTAGACTTTCAGGATTTTTAAGGAGAATGTAATGTTTCCTCGTAAATTGAAATTTTTTATTGCAGTGAAAATTGTTCTTTATTTTAGGTCAATGTCTTGCTATTAAAAAATCTGCTTAAGATTAATGTTATTAATAAAATATCTTGTTTTGTATACTTACAAATAATGTTCACAGAATCTCAATAAAAACAACGATTTCTGAAATGAGAAAAAATAATTTAAAATTAAAAAAAAAGGCTAAATAATTTAAATATCTTGAATAAGAATAATATTTAAATATTTGTATTATATATTATTTATCATTCAATTGTTAAGGAAATGCCAATTATTTTATATCTTTAAAAAATATATCCTTATTTCAATTAAATAAATATAATATAATATAAAACCTGCTAAAATTAAAAAAAAAGTATGGAAAATGCTTAAGAAAATAGCATTAGATAGATTTAAAAGAGACATACAATAACTTGGCAATTTTTTTTAATTTAAAAAAATATACAAAAACTCGGCCTATTTTTTAAATTTAATTTTTTTATTTATTAAATGAAAATTAATTATATAATATATTTATTTAACGTTTTTTTTTATATTTTCCTTAATATATTTGTCAACGGACAAAAGCTCACTGCTAGGATAAGCTTCCCTTTGTATCAAAGCTTTATTCCTATCTGTCAGCTGGTGACAATGACCACCAAACGGTGTATTTGAATTGTAAGCTGACTCCAAAACTGTAGAAATGTGAATCGAAATAATTTATAACCCAAAACTCTCATTAAAATGTTAAGTAAATATAAATAGATAAATATTTAAACAGTTCTCTGTGCCACAGAATAGTCAACACACTTGCTTCACTTTTTGTTGTTCGGAAATGAGCAACGGAACCAAGCAAGAATGTTTTCTGAATGAGTTTTATTTCTTGGAACTCGACGATTTGTAAAGTATCTTTGGTTTTATCAAGACAAAGGTCTTACAACATAGGATTTGAGTAATATTGAATTTATTGCAGCGGATATGGCCATTGCCAGTAAATAATTTTAAGTATTCCTCCGAAATTTCACAGATAAGCTTTCCCTCACTCACCTGTTAACCCATAAATACTTGTCTAGGCACATTTTATCTCTAACCACAAAAAAAAAAAACAACCATAGACCCCCAATTTATTGCCAAAAAAAAGGTATTGGCCATCGATCAAATTGTTTTTGTTATTAGTCAGACAAACGGGCAGACAGCAGAAAGAAGCTTGAAGGTGGACATACAGGGGGGTGCCTTTAATCTCGTATCCTTATCACCATGAAGCTGCAGCGTGGCGATATTGGACCCCTTACCCTTGCCAGGGGGTATATTTCGGTGCCTTATCTCAGTTATGTCACCTGCAGTTGTATTTTGGCTGCCAAAACGCTTTATGGCCCCCATCGAACCCAATAGATTTCCCTATCAGGCCATTCCAGATATGGTCGCTCAGAGTCGAAGTATTTATTTATGTGCAGGGCAAATCGCAGATCGAGTGCATAGCTGATCGGTCAATCGGGGCCTGGTACTATAACTACTACAAGTACTTCCAAAAAACCGGTTGATTGACAGCACTATAAGAGCTATAAATACATAAAACCATCCGATTTTGTCACTGAAGAACTGGCGCCGCCGAACACGCCCCCACATTCAGCGTGTAATCCACATGAACCACCGCACGCAGCGCAGGCCTTAACAAGAGATTTCCTTATTAAATTCACTGAAAAGCGATTATATATATTTTGAATATCTAGGCATCTGTAGAGCTCTCTCTCTACCTTTTGCTTGGGAATTTATTAGAGCCAATTGAGCGCACTTTACTTTGATTAAAAGAAATCTTTATGGTTTACTTGCGCTCAGATAAAATACAAAAATATAAACATTGCTTCAAGACTCATGCCAAAGATATAGCTTAAAACGATAAGATTTGTCAGTGACTAAAGGGAAAGGTATGTTTTTTTATTACTTGGAGAATAGAGAACTTTATTACAAGAAGTTTGCGTAAAGTTCTTACATTATGAAATATTATTTAATTTTAATGACATTAACTTACGATTAGTTTTTGGGCAGCCTTATCAACTTTTACTGTTTTAAATTTTCCAAGATCATCGTTATCACTTCTCGATTGTAGGCACTCAAAAATTCCCAAAAGCAATCTTTGAACTTTAACAAAAATAATAAAATTGATTCTCCTAACGAGAAACGAGATCAGAACAACGATAATCCATCTATGAAATACACTTTCTGTAGTCGCAACTGTGAGGTTATTTTGTGGCTCAATAATTGGATTGCCAGACCCATGGAGGCACTACATAGTTATTTAAGTATTTCTAAACTATGCCTTGGCTATAGTGTTTGATCAACCATGAAGTGGCAAGTGGCGGGGCTATTGGTCAATGAGCTCCGTTCTTGGCTGGGACAAGTTCAAAGTCTTTGCTATTGATTTGCGTAATGAGTAAAAAAAAAATGCGTAAAAAGGGGAACAATAATCTCATCATTAATAATAATATACTATTACTTAGCTCCGGTTGTCACAATCTGGGTGCCAGTTGTAGATTCTATTGTTGTTCAGAGGCGCGAATTGTGGGCTCGCATTGACGCAGGCCGGTGCTTGGGGACGAGCCCCACAAGAAGCCGGGAAGGTCAACCATTTGTCGCTCCGAGGAGGAGGCGTGAGTTTGCGATGAGTGCATTCGCATTCGCCGCCGGGAGTTCACTGGGTTTATCAGGTATATCAGTCCAAGTGGGACGATCCACGTCTGGTCCCAGGCGATTTCAATAAATACACATTATTATTAATAGTATATATTTATATGTAAGTTGTTTTTGCTGAATTGCCACAGCATTTTCCTCTCGTTTGCGAACTGCCGATTGCTGGGATCCTAGTGCCTGGAAAATGTTGAAAGCTCTACCGATGGCTCCAGCCCAGGGTCCAAGTTCCTCTGTCAGATAAGGGGTTTTACGGTAGCTGCACTTGATTAACATTCAACTTGAGCAGATGATAAGGAGCTAGTCAAGATCCTCATTAGATTTAATGTGCAGCACAAGTATTTTATTATTGGATTTTCCTACGTTATTAGCACAAGTTTTTAGTCTTATCATTGCCTTTATCGGGAGGAACTTGCACTTGAGTCGTGTCATTTACAACACACTCGAACAAAGTGGCCTAATTTGTGCCATTATGGTCCTGAAGAGAGGGCACTCGACTCCAGAAACCTCGTAAATCTTATCACCCTCAAGTTATCGGTGAAGGATATCGCTTATATGCTTGATATATCTTTTGTTTACATTCAATTCTACGATTGCACAATCCAGCTGGCTATAAACAAGGCACAATCAATTGTAACCGTGGATAAACAAGATAGCAAATGTTTCCCGTAGCAAATGTTTCTCGATTGCCAGTTGACAGGCCCTTAATTCGCTCATCTAATAACATGTCATTACCTTTCTGTCACTGTAATTTCACATTTAAGAAATCTAAAGTGAAAAATGACGGGAAGACGTCTTGGAAATTATAGTCATACTTATGTGTTGCTACTAAGCGTGAGGGTGGACAGTCTGTCATGTGTTTCCTCCAGCTGATAACAAAAATAAGCATCTGACAACCAATAGACTTTCGAATAGAAACACTGATAAGAGCATAGAGACCACACAAAGTGTGAATATATTATATATTTCCCGCCCTCGACTACACAAATGTGAACTTTAGCGACCAAGTTCAGGGATAATAGTGTTGTTTTGAAATTGATTTCTCGCCTCCAAGCGAAAATGTTGAAAAACTCAAGGGAACTGATCGCCAAAAATATCAGCATATAAATTACAATTATCAGCAATTTCCGCTCTTCCTGCCACAGCGATTAATTAGAAGTGAAAAGAACAAAGAGGCCTTTGATATGGACCGACGTATGAAAACAAGTTTAGCAGGCGATAATAAGACAGCCCCGTTACGAAGTCTCCAAGAAAACAGATGTAAGTTTATAAATAAATACGATGTGAATGTAATGCCAGGCATTAAAAATGCCATTTAAATATATTGACGTTTTTTAAATAAGAATATGTATATATAACCGAGAGAAAACGAAGTTAACTTAAATTTAACTTTGGCATGACTAAATGGCAAAAATGTAAGTGTAATAATTATATATGAATCCAATTTAGAAAACAATATCAACATATGGACATCCTCTGACTTTATTTAAAATTAACGCGGCATTTCACTTTTCACATTTTGCACTTATATTTGCCCTCTCTAATCGCCCATTTAACGACCAGCTTCCGTTTGCTAAATTGTACAGCAAATACTATAGGTAATCTGATATATGTCAATGCGTAACCGGTAGTATATAATCCGATACAAAAAAAGTAAAGTAAAAAAAGTAAATTGAAAAGCCGTCATCAACGTCATCGCAGCTGATTGACTGACTGATTGTTTTCGTTCGGAGAAGCTCCAAAACGGAGGGGACTACAAAATTATTCAGACTGCACTGAGATCTGATTAGTATTCCCACAGAATTTACGGAAAACCCCCCGGACAGCTGTACATGGAATAAAAGAGGAACTGAAGTTCCATAAAAGTTCACAAAGTGCATACACAACGTACTATAAACGTGATATTTCGAACAACAACAAATCCATTGCAAATTCTAAGGCATTTGGAAAATAATAAAAACAATCCTGAAAATGCCTACATTTAATATTAAAAACATTATTAAAATATTCACAAATTGATGTATTAAGCAAATGCGACGTTTTTCATTCATTCATATCAAAAAGTTGTTTTTAATTATTAAAACATGATTGGAATGTTTCAGTAATTTGCACAATATTAAAGTGCGTCGAGTGAACCCGTAAAAGCTCGGTTTAATAATGTATCAAAGTTGTATAAACTCAAATTAAATGTTGAACTCTTTTCAACTTTGTGGAGATCAAAGATTTAAGAAGTTATGTCTATCAACCAAGGGGCTTGGTTTTTATACCCTTGCAGAGGGTATTATAATTTTGGTCAAAAGTGTGCAACGCAGTGAAGGAGACATCTCCGACCCTATAAAGTATATATATTCTTGGTCAGGATCACCTCCTGAGTTGATATAAGCATGTCCGTCTGTCCGTCTGTCCGTCTGTCCGTCTGTCCGTCTGTCCGTCTGTCTGTTTCTACGCAAACTAGTCTCTCAGTTTTAAAGCTATCGACTTGAAACTTTGCACACACCCTTCTTTCCTTTGCACGCAGTATATAAGTCGGAACGGCTGGGATCGGCCGACTATATCCTATAGCTGCCATATAACTGATTGATCGGAAATGGTATAACTTCGGTGTTTTTAGGGTTAGAGAATTCAGATTTTGTACGAATGCTATTGTTGGCAACGTAATACGACATACTAAATTTCATAAGGATCGGCCGACTATATCCTATAGCTGCCATAGGAACAATCAGGGAAATAATAGAAAAAATCATAACTTCGCTGTTTCTCAACATATTTTCATCAAACTTTAGATTTGGCCACTTAATATTATTCCAGAGATTTCATTTAAATTTCATGAAAATCGAACGACTATATTCTATAGCTGCCATAGGAACATCAGCGAAATAATAGAAAAAATCATAACTCGGTTGTTT